>JAPYYQ010000686.1:0-54949 GCA_030522585.1 Anagyrus pseudococci | reverse complement strand
ATAATTTTTCACCGGACAATTTTACGAACTTCCACCCTCGAAATTTGAATTCAGGAGGTGAAAATACATAAAAAAAACTTTGGTGGAGCAGTGGACCTCAATGGCCTACGAAAACCCCCGTGGCGCCCGGACTAATATGGGCGAGCGAGGCTAAGGGAGGCTAGGAAGAGATAGGGAGGGCCGCGGTGCAGACATAAACCACCGACTCTCCACACGCGCGGAGGATAAGCTGCCTTTCAGCGCGCGCGCGCTTATCTCCCTGCAGCCTGTGCATGGCTCTCTACTCTGCTCCCGGAAGCTTTTACAGCTTTCGCGAAATGAGCAGGACTGGATAGGTGAATGAGAGAGAGAGAGCTGCAAGCCCGTGAGACCTGCTCAAGTAACGGCGACTTTTTCAGACTGATTTCCAAAATTACTCTCCCTCCCGCGGCCGCGCAGCTGCACGTTTCATTGCCAACCCTCCAGGGGCTACCTTTTATCTCAATTATTATTTATTTCTCAATTTTCTCGTTAGTCTTACTCTTTCAACTCTTTTTTTTTTCATCACATACGGAGGATGAAAGATTTTCAAGGCTACGGTTACTGAAAATGAGAAAAAAAGCGATATGTTAATGCAGAGCTTTCATTAGCAACGGCAAGTTGTTAGGTAGGAGTATCGCGGGGCCGTGCCAAGAAAGCTCGGCAGTCCTGAAAAATAAATGCATTTTTAAAATGATAAGCGGTGTGCGGCTAGAGAGAGAGAGAGAGAGGGGGATGAAGCGAGAGTCCATGCCAAACTAGAGAGCCTGCAGACGTGCGTACGTGCTTGGAGAGTGAGTATACAGGACGGACGGGCGAGCAGGCGTCGTTCCAAGCTGTGGGGCGAACGGCCGAAGTGGTCAGGACGTAAAGTATCGCGTTGGTCGGCAGCCCTCAGCCGAGCAGCAGACCGAGAACTTGGACTACGACGAGCAAGTCCGAAGCACCTGCTGCCAAAATTACGGCGAATTGATATAGCCCGGGGTCTCCGCCCCCCTCCCTGTCGGAGCCCCACTTGGTTACACACGTACGTAGATATTTTATCCGTCGTCTCCTTCGTTTTTTTCTCTCCCTCTCGGACCTCCCCCCCTGCTCCTTTCATTTTGGGAACATTCATATTTCATCTGGCGGGCATTGCCGGTGTCCCGGGAAACTTATGCTCGTCGTCCCGTGCGCCGAGTGTAATTGCAGCCGAGAGGTGAGAAGTATACGAGAGAGAGAGAGAGAGAGAGAGAGAGAGAGAGAGAGAGAGAGAGAGAAGGCTCGCGCGCGCGCGGTTAATGCCACCGGGAATTCGATTAAGAAGTTGGCGTGTACTTGTGATGAAATTCGTTACCGTAGTTTCGCCCAGACTCAGCCGGATAAATCACATTATGCTCGTTTCCACTCAGCACAAAATTATCTTATTAAATATGCATATTATACTGAGCACGAGATTAAAGCTCTGCTTCTCTTCACTCCCACGCCCCCCCCCCCCCCTACGTTCACACCATCTCGCGCGCTCTTTCTCCTTTTCCTCGACTCGGCAAAAATTCCGCGGAATTTCGTGCCGAGTGTATTTTCAGGAGGGGGGCGCACGTGCGTGCTACCACTTGATACAAAGCATAGTTAATTTTTAGGGAACGACAAAAAAAAAGAACGAGAAACAAAAGCAACAGCAGTTTTTATTGCTCTCGTTATCATCGTCGCAATAAACGCGCAAGACGAAAAAATAGCAAAAACACAGGGAGTAGGGAACAAAAAAACACCAGATTCTTTTCTTGCAGCGGTGGACGAGGGGCGGGGCGGTCAAGGCGGGTCGGAGGGTCAGATAGTTATCCCGAGCACGTTGCTACTTTGTCGCGCTAAAAGTGTAAAAAGTGCAGCGCAGTTGTTTGAAGAAAAAGAAGAAAAGTCGAGCGGTAGGAGGATGAAGAGAGCGAGTATAGCGACGAAGGGGGGGGGGGTGGCGAGGTAAGAGCAGATAGAGAGAGAGAGCCCGGCTGGCAAGCGAACTTCGCTTGGTGAATCTCCGTTGATTTCGAGCGTTGACGTGGTGGTCGGCCCTCGGTTTTCCTCGGACGTGCCCCGAAACTTAATACAGCCCCCCCTCGAAGCTATACTGCTGCCCAGCGCGCGAAACGAGAGCCGTTAGCCCCGGCGGACGAAATTTTTTCGGAAGTCGCTTGATCTTCTCCAGGAGCTTTATACACACCTAGAAAGATCAAGACGAGACAATCGCGCAGCTTTTAACGCTCCTCATAAATGCGCGAGCGCGTGAACAAGAGAGCCGTCTACCCGAGTCCCTATCGTTGAGGCTGTTATAGGCGTGGGCTGAATGCCGATAGCCCATAGCACGTTAACCTCCCCTGTAAAGCAATGGCAATATTTGTTCCCGGCAATATTGCGCCTCCGGATGCCTCTACGCCGCTCTCACTTTTCTCGCGCTAGGCACTTTCGCTGACTCGGCAGTTTATTAGATCGAGCGTCGACGGCAACGCCCTAGAAAATGCAACACCTTTGACTCACCCGAAAATGTACATTGCAAACATGTAATCACAGAGCCCGGGAATAGGATACAAAATCTCGAGCGATTCCACGTAATATTCATGAGTTATTAGATTAATTAACGTTTAACACGCTGCCGCGTCAAGCTTTGGCTTGTAAGCAGTCGCGAGGGCACACGCGCGCTTTCCTCAGTTTAGAAATCCCGGCCCCAAAGATCAGCCGCACCTAATTCCGTCAAAACGCAGGAAGTACTTTTGGAGCTGACAAAAAAGGGACGACTACCGTACCCGCCCCGGAGGAGGATTGATTTGAACAGCACCTGACCGGAAAATTCTAATTACAACGTTTTCGAAGCCTCGAGGCTTTTCCGAATACTTGGATATAATACCGACGCGACGGGAAGATGCGCGATATTTTTAGACCCGTTTAAGCCGTCGAGGCAACTGTACGATAAACTTTTTTTTTCTTGATAAAATCACGTGACAACTGCCCTGGTCTTCGTTAGATCAAGTAACCAGAGCCGATTTAAATACGTACTTGAAGAAATAGCAAAATAAGAATAGTTTATTTCTATTCTTGAAACGTTTTTGATTCACGGTTTGGACTAGTCCAAATGCTAATGAAAAACCTTGTGAAACAGGTATGGAAGCTTATAATAAATTAGCCCATCGGCTAATTCAAATGGAGAGAGAAAAAAGAATGGCCTACTGCATTAACAACACAGGGCCGAATCGTCGGGATCCCTATTATTTATCTTACATCGACTTGCATGGCAAGAACAAACGTTTTTTATAGACGGTTAAAAGCAGAAGGTTAATTAAAGACTGCTCGTCGGGCTCGAGCCAAGAAAGTGTCGGTTTCCAACGTCAACACCGCAGCAGGGCATGAAAGCAACGCTTCTACGTTAGATGCAGATAGAGAGACAGGGAGAGCCAGAGCGAGAGAGAGAGAGAGACACGACTGACAATCACTCATCAGCTCGGAGACTCGGGAGGGGAAAAAAACGGGACGAGAAGGAAAAAAAAGCTGGAGGGGGGAGACGAGTAGTCGTCGTCGTCCCCCTCCGTTGCATGTTCCACGATCCAAGGCCTAAATCAACAAGTTCTTTCCTTGTGTGTGCCCGAGAGAGAGCCTAAGCGCTCGGGCCCACCCATAACGTATATACGGCTGACTTTAAAGAACTTCACGTGCGGCTCGCAATGGTAATACAACAGAGCGGGTATGACTATTTAAAATACATCTCACGAATATTGGATGTAGATGTTGGCGCGGATAAAAGAAGAGAGTTACGTATTGATTGCGCGCGCGTCGGCGACGATTTTACCTTGGATGATGACTGTGTTATCGTGTTTTTATTATATGCCGCTGTTTTCGTTTCCTATTTACGACGTTATTTGCAAACAATATGTTTACGAGCGGTGATTATTGTTGCTTGAATTAATGTGATTCCATCCAACCGAATGATGGATATTTTTTTCCTGCGAAATTCTAATTCCATGCGGATTATAAACGCGACATAACTGTACTTCTATGATAAATATATTGCGATTTATTCCGACCCTTCCGCTTTTGAATTAAAGTGCTTATACTCGCAAGAGAAAGAGATAAGAAAAACAAGCTAGATTACTGTCTCAGATTTTCGCAAGAGGAGTCCCAGCGATAGAGGCTGCACGGCGAACGAGGCGCATTAAAAATTTATTATTTTAGAAAGCCGAACGTCGTGGGGGCGTTAGAGGTAGGCCGCGCAAATAAATACGCTCTCTATGCATCTAATTTCAAAGCGCGAGCGCGCCTCTCGCGTTTCATGCTCTCCAAACTGGAAGTAGGGAAAAAGGATCATTTCCGGCGCGATGAAGGGCCGAGGTTCGTTGCAAAAACGAGAGCGGGACCTACGGGGAGACAAGGAGGTCCTTTAAAATTTGCAGCCGCGCCATCTCGGTCGGCCGATCTCGCCTGGGCGAGCGTTAATATTAGAAGATTCGGGCTACCGATTTTCACGCCGCACCCGGGAGAAACAAAAAATCGTCTCGCACTTTTGCGCGCCCCGGGCACGTGTTGCGTTGATCGCGATAAAAGCCCTACTTTTCTTGCCTCAACTCGTTTCTTTTTTCTTTATTTTCATTTAGCGCAAATGCCAGACGCACGTGTTTGCCTTGATTATTAAAACGGCCTCATGTAAACCAGTCTGCTTTTGATTTTTTTTTTCGGCAGTTCGATGTGAACGGCTCGTTTCAAATTACGCGCCTGCAATAAATTTTGCATAATTTTCGCCAGGCATTATCAACGGCACTCTAGAATCGAAATTCCTCGAAATTAGCACACGAGTATAAATACCGAGTAAATCGTAGATAAGTTCTCCACTTGTTGCGATTAGTACGCGAGCAATGAATCTTATAAACACAAAAAAATAATTAATTAAAAGAAGCCAAACAATCGTATACGAATGAGCCACATAATTTTGCCAATATGCCGGAGTACATTTATTTTGCCGCGCTCGACCTGCCTGTGTGTATACAATCTTTTTTCACGGCACTTGTTCGCCAAGTGTAGCCGTACGTCGAGCTCTAGGTCGTGGTGTATGAGTACCCTTTATCACCGGCTATCTCACTCTCTCTCTCTCTCTCTCTCTCTCTCTCTCTCTCTCTCTCTCTCTCCTAGCTCAATCTATCTCGCACACGTATATAGGAGCAGCGAGCAGCGAAACGAGCTGTAGCCGAGGCCAAAGAAGCAAGAAAGACAGAGACAGGCTGGCGTATAGGTCGTAGGAGGAGGGGGAGGAGGTAGAGAGGAAGAGTCTCAATTTCTCACTTTATGTCCCGCCCCAGCGCTCATCCCGATGTTAAACGAGCGCACGTGCGCAACGACTCTCTACGCCGGCAGCCCGGGCAGGCCTGCGCATCGAGGATCCATTACTGCCGCGCGCGAGGCACCAGCCCAGCCGCCTCTATGTATACGCAGAGAATAGAAGCCAGCCGGGAAAAGAGCACGTGGGGGGCGAGCGAGGAGAATCAAGAATAAGAAGCGGAAAAAGGAGCCGGAGGTGGCGCGGAAGTAAAAGATATGCCACCCGAATGAGGATAGAGGGGAGGGGGGGGGGGCTAGCTAGAGGCAAATGCACGTGGGCCCCCGTCTCGTCCTCCTTCTCCTTGGCTTTCCCGTATTTGTTTTAAGCGAGCCACCCTGAGAAATTGCTTGGCTAAGCGAGGGCCCGGCCAGCTGAAATCTGATAAACTTTTGAATAAATCGCGCCTCCTGCCCTTCTCTCTTCCTCTCTTACTCCCGGCATTCATACGATCACGCGGAGGACCCTTTGCTACTACGTCTTTTGTTATCTTACCGTTTTCCTCTCTCAGGTGCTTAATTTCACCATTTGAATTTCGATTTTTGCCGTAAACACTGATAAACGCGCGGCCAGTCTGTATTGTCATTCTAACATTTTCCAGTTTTTTTCTTTTGTTTCAGTTTATTTCGTTCTTTTGATGCGTACTGCATAACGGAAAATTTACCCAACCTTCCGAATGCAAAATTATAAATGGGCTGCAGTTCTAGAAGCGAAAATGGAATGCAAATGTTTGCCGCGACACACGTGTAGAAAAGGAGAGAGAGATAGATATACACACACGCATATATAATAATCCTCGTAGGCATTACAGGATCAAAATAATGCGGACATTCCGGCTGCAGCTTTTACAGGCATTTATCAAAGTAAAATGTATTATAAAGCGCTTAGAACTAAAATCCAAATGGAATATTCAAAAGCTGCGAATTTTGCGCATAAAGCGGTAAGCGGGGCGGGCGCGTACGCCCTCTCGAGGGGAAAAAAGAAAAAGGATCTCTCTCTCGCAAGCCCTTCGGCTTACGGAGGGCGGGAGAGCGCAACGAGATTTGGTCAAGGCGGTAATCTCATATCCCGTGCTTTGGAGGCGAATTAATTCCAGAATGAAGCTCTCTCCCTCCGCACCAGGGAGGAGGTCTGTCGGCCAGTAAAGAGGGTATATTCGGTAGCAAACGCCCGGGCGCGCGCGCGCTCTGCTATCAACATTATCTCCCTTAGCTTGTCGCGGTTTTACGGCAAATGGGAGTCGCGCGAGGGTCTCTCTCTCTCTCACTGTGTAACGAAGCGAGGGAATAACGCCGGCGCCGCATAGCCTCGCTGGCCCTAGTGCCACTGCTGCACATGCTTTCGCGCGCCACCCCGGCAAATCGTCGGCTCCGTCGTTCGGGCCGAAATGAGGAGAGCGCCGAACAAGCGCGTCGACGCTGAAATCGTTACTATCCCTACCTACCCGGCCAACCCTTCTCTCCCGTGGCACTTACACTCCCACCCCGTGACCACCCTTATCCTTCCCCTCCTCCTTTTCTCTATATAACGTACCTTGTCGAGGGATTCGCCATAGCGTTCCACGCACAATTCGCCTCGCACCTATTCTCCTGCTCTCGGGCAATAAAACCTAGTCCATTTAGACGACGAGCTTGCCTTTTCCCGTGCGAGCGATGTCGGCGATGAACGCTGCCATTGTCAGACTATGCTCTCTGAATTTTGCCAAATATTGACTCCTCGCTTATTATTCGATTTTTTATTTATTTTATTCTCATTTCCTTTTTTTTTCTTTAATTATATTTCTACTTTGTTAATACACACTTATACATATATATTACGTTACACCGCGTGAGCTAAAATACATTTAAACGACGTGCAATCCTTTTTTTTACGTCAATCACTCCTTTTTTCATGATTAATCGACGGCGTTAAAATATATACAAATTGGCTTTCTACTACGTTGAAGCAGCCTATTGTGAAATTTAAGACGATTGCGTGGCTTTTTTCTCTCCGAATACATTGTTCGAGAATTTACGTTGCGGCTAAGTCCGTTTTATAAGGATATGGGTGTTATTAGTCATCTGCCGCTTTTGGGATCTCGTCTGCTGAGTTAAAAAAAAATGGACGAACGTGCCGCTGCTGTTATATTGTTCGACGTCTGCAGGTATAAAACGTCGCTTTAATTCAAAAGTAAACTCAACTTTTATTTTAATGCATTTTTAATTTATACCTTTTAAACAGCGATGAAAACAAGGCATTAAAAAAATATTTAAAATTTATTATACGTATTTCACGAATATTTATAAAAAGCTTTTTATGCCGACAGTGAAATTCATACAAATACCATTGTTACATTAATCTTTATAATTTATTTACTGTTTACGTTTCACAACAATTAAAATGTAAAATATCAGATGATATTGACGGTTGAATAAGTAGGTCAACTCACCATAATAATTGTCCCGCCATCAAACAAAGCACATGGCTCATAATGATACACTTCAATTATACGTACAGTTTTCCCAATGAAATCAATCCTCAAATCTTCCTCTATCGCTGTGCAGCATCAACTTTTACTTTCTCAAACTTTTTGATCGACATTCTAAGTTAAATCGATAAAACGCTTTTAAATATCAGGTTAGGTCGATCTTCGATCAAGATACAATCTTCAAGTGTTTTAAAACACACGCATACCTACAAATTATTAGGCATCAATCCTTTAATTACTACTCTACAAAATTTTGTTCACATTTTTAAGCTTAAGAAATTTGCACTGCGGGACTTTAACGGCACGTGATTAGAGAGCAAGGAAACGTCGAAGAGACAGGACTGGAGGTAAAGAATGCCGAAGGTGTACTGGCTGGGAGCGAGCGCAGCGCCCACATGTAGTCATCGTGACTCTTACAGGCGGAACTCTTTTAATCGAACGTGTTTGAGCAATCGCGCTCTATTGAACCTTGACAGTTGTACAGGTTGTACACCCATAGTCGAGATCCTTCATCTGACACATATTTTTATTCACACGCGCCGAGATTGTCTTTTGTATCTCTCTCTCACTTCGGCATAATTTTTAACTTGACCTACAAGCCAGATGATTCTTCTGTATTTTTATTCTTCTCGCGCTGAAAACTCGTATGGATCTCTGTCGGACAGTTGATTAAGGAAAAAAAGTCAAGCCTGATCATTATCTGCGAGATCTAGTAGGTGCGTTCACATCGAGCTGACTTTATGATTCATATTCTGCGAGAGAGAGAACGGTATAATAAATAGCTCTTCTTACCTGGCGTATAAAGAATAAATTGAGAATTTGCATTGTCTGTGTACTCTTTTGTGTATTTATAATCCCCGTGTCAAATGTGACTAAGTTTGTTTACGCTTTGTTAAACGCATCATTGAGCGGGTTCGCATAAAAAAACGATTTATCGTTAATTAATTGGACAATCCGATCGCCGCGAGGTGGAAAAAATAAAAACTTTTTTATCGTATCATTATCATAGAAACGCTGCTAAATATGCGATTATACATTCATTTGATCCGAGCAATAATGAAAAAAACTCATATAAATTCATGCCAAAGTTGATTAATTTTTAAGACAATTTCTTACACACGATTATTTATGATTTTTTCATTAACTCTTAATTATCCTTAAAGGAATTACAAGAATTCATAATCCAATCGCTTAAGAAAAGAAGAAATTCGATCTAACGTAATCCCATAATCTCTAAAAATATATAGTAAAAAGTGTTTTGCGGGAGTAAATTTATCAAGCCGGACTTATTTTCGCATTACAAGGGCATTAAACGGAATAAGTGACAAGGAGAGAGAGAGAAAAGGACGGCCAAAGTTTTACGCTGAAACTTAATTGAATAATAATTTTCATCGGCCATAATAGATATCGGGTGAAATATACGAGTTCGCCGCGGTCGTGCGTTACTTAACTGTCCGGACTTTGTACGGGGCATTTACCACCCGCTGCTAAGATCTTGAATGGCTGATCAAGCCGCGGAAGATCGCATCGACTGCTCTCTCTCTCTCCCGCAATTATCGCACCGGTTTAAAGGCGCCACTCGTTATACAGCACCCCTGTACCTTTTTTACGCTATTCTGAATTACAGCGCGGCGAGATATCGGGTTTAACAAGAACCTTCCTTTATTTTGTCATTTTATAACGCTCTTACAAGCCTCCTGCTAACTACGATAGTGTATTACAGTTTGTAATGAGGTCCCAAGGTTGAAAATCGGCGTTCCCCCATTTTTCGGCTATTTTTTTGTAAATTGTCCAACGACTAATTTTAATTTTATCCAATTAGTCACGTAGCGAGTACGCGAACGACACGTTAACTAAGCCTGTATAGCTGTCGCGAGTACATAAGCAAAAATATTCGTTTAAACCATTTTGTAAAACGGAAGCTCCGGATTACAAAGATCGCCCTTGAGAGAGCATGCCGGTCATTTCCATGGTGGTGAGGCCATTGTCTCTCTCTTTCCCCGGGTGAGAATTAAAAATATAAGAAACGAACTTAGTGACTTTGACAGCGTTAAAAGCTTTTCGTACTCGCGCAGCGCTACACAAAGCCGGCGAGGAAACGAGAACCAAGAGAGAGATAGAGAACTGGAATGATCGGAGAGTGCGCGCCTACGCTTGTTTCTCACTTTCTTTCTCGGCGACTCACTTAAGTCGACCTCTATACATATACCCATCTCTGTTACTCTCGCTTTCAGCAGCAGCAGCATCGAGAGACGAACAAATTCTTTGGTTTTAGCAGGCAGAGAAGCTCTCGGCTTTTAAACCTCGGCCGATTCCCTTTATCTCGTTTGCTCTTTCCATCTCTCCGAAAAGCAGTCTTTCAATTGCTACCATACGTCAGCCAACTTCCGACTACTCGCCTACGGGATGAGACGAAGCGCGTGCCTGTCTCTCTCTCTCTCTCTCTCTCTCTCTCTCTCTCTCTCTCTCTCTCTCGCTTGACGTTGCGGGAATCCTAAATTTAGAGACACGCGCGCCTCCTCCTCCCCCCCTCGTAAACTTTTGCTGTAGGCTTTTTATCCTATTCCCGAGTCAGGCGTATAAGAGACGAAGACCGAGGATATTTACCATTTTCTATGTCGCTCTCGTGTATACGCATTCTTATCGCGCACGAGTGCCTGTTGAAAAGTTACGTGTGCCTACGAGGACTTTGAGGCTCATGTGCCCGCACTGTTTCTCCATGTTCTTCGCTCTCCGCTTAAGATTTGCTTTTTTGGTATGTTTATAAGGGTAAGGACGATGTTATTAGATTTAGCTAGTCTAGAAACACATTGGATGATCAAGGGTTGTGGGGAAAGAGTAAGGAAGGAATAACCAAGTGTTTTGCTTTTTGGCAAACAGATGCTTCGGAATCTTTTATCTTTCTTTGATTCTTTATTCATTAACTAAATGCAAATATGTAAAGTATTGACATTTTTGCTTTTCGTTAACTCGTATACGTCGTTTGGCAAGGCTGTAGACAAGTTATCGTAAAAATCAAAACCAGTACAGGCGAAAATCGGAAGGTATAGAGGCCGAGAGAGCTTTAGTCCGAGTGACTTGTCAACGAACGAAGAGGCTCCGATCTGGTTCCGCGGCAAAAGTAGGAGGCAGAGAGGAAGAGCTTCAACAGTCACTCGAGGATGAGGGTAAAGCGCGGTGGAGCTGTGGGCTAAAGCTGGCCGCGCGAAATAACAAGAGAACTCGAACGAGAGTAGTGCGGGAACCTCGGCACTACTTCGTATTATCCCGAACAAATTACACACGTCGACATACGCGCACAGAGAGAGAGAGAGAGAGAGAGAGATGACAGTCAATGCCATCAGAAGCTTATCTGTTCCGAGTTGAAAATGTCCAGCGACGAGAGGGAAATCGACAATCGCTCTCGGGGCCCAGAGACGAGGCAAGTTCCCTTGGCGAAAGATTCACGAGCGCGGTGTGTAGCTGTGAAGGACGCAGGGACACTTGCGAACAATCATAGGAGACGAGTGTGTCCGTGTGTGTGCCTGCACATCATGAAGCGGACACCGCAGGCCCGACCACCGGACACGAGGCCATTTAAAGCGGTTGTATGAGCCACGAGGAGGGTGTAGCTACACACATCGTCGCACACCTCTCTCACATGTACCTTCGTCGGACTCTGGCAGTTCCGTGTCGCAGTGTGCTGCAGTCGCGCCGACGTCCAGCACCGCAATCCACCTAGCACTCTGACGTAGCTTGTCATTACACTTCTGCCGGAGTTCTCTCTCTCTCTCTCTCTCTCTCTCCCCTGTGTCCGCTGGGCGCGCGCTTGATCGATGACAATGTTTGAGCTTCGTTCTTTGCTCTGCAAAGCTGAGATTAACGCGGTAATTATCGATCGCGCCTATAGCGCTCGACTCAATAAACCGAAGCGAGCAAAACGAACGTTTTCCACGAGCTTAATTTATGCGCGAAAGGACAACGCGATATGTACGTTGCTCGGCTCGTTGATCGAGCGATTAGAGCGACAAATTGGCACGTTAAGAATCAACCGTGACAAGTGCTATTCTCGCGCGCTCAGGTTAGCGGCCTTAAAACGCATCCTTAACGATTTTCAGGCGTAAACGATGTAAGAACAAATATCTTTGTTTTCCGTGCTGTTGGCCGATCGGAAGCCGGTAAGCCTCTTACGCGTTTGAGCCAACGCGCAGCCATACACGCTCGCGCGCCTCTCTCTCTCTCTCTCTCTCTCTCTCTCTCTCTCTATCGTGTATGTATACGTAAATTGCAAGCCAGAGCGGCTGGCCTAGGAAAGTGCGATTGCCGATAGTATCGGCGCAATTTATGCCGCTGATTTACGGGGAAACTGTTCGCGATGCTTCAGTGCCCGCCGCGCCGAACGGACATGCTTCGCAATTCAAGTGCTTCGCTCTATGTATACACAAGCGGACATACACTTGTTTAGTCGAGCGTATACGGAGTCATTGGAATTAAGTCGGAAAATCGATGATAGTTTTGTTGCTCCTGTAGCTTCGTTTAAATTGTTTCGAGCTTGTTTTAGGACTTGAACGACATTTCGAATATACTACCGATTGAATGACGCTGCTTATTTTTAATTGTTATTCCTGTACATCTGATGGATAATTTATATGTAAAAATGACGTTATTGACGAGGGAAACAGGAGCTCGATTAACTGGCGTTTGGAAAATGAAAAAATAGTAGTCGAAAGGTAGCTTGAGAAAAAGAAGAAAATCGGCGAGCGTCTGGGAGGTATAAGGGAGATTCGACATCGGACAGTGCGAGAAGCGAGAGAGAAAGATAAGAGGGAGGGAGGGAGCCGGAAATGGACCAGCCGACCAAACAATTGCAAACTTCCCTCGGTAAACAAAGCGGAAGCTCGCGAGTCGAAACATATATAGATATATAAATGTATAAATATATCTATAGGGGCAAGCGAATCCCCCAATTCGGCGCTTCGCTCATTGCGGCGCGAGAGCGCGCGGTGCTTTTGTGGGGCTTGATTAATTCGACGGCAAATATGTGAATACGGAATTAACTCGTGCTCGGGCGTGAACGTTGTTCCAAGCGAACCAGCCCCCCCTCCCCGACCGCTCGATCGACCTGCGCACTTTGCATTGCTACCATTCTTTTCCCCCTTTTTTCTCTTCTTACTTTTTTTTGTAAAAGCTTGGCTTATACATTGCGCTTGGTCAAAGAATGCTTTCAGGTGTATTGTGGAAATGTGAGAGTACACGGTATTTCCGCGGGCCGTACAGGTTGGAATGAGCATTGTTGAAATTGGCCTGCCGAGCTAACCAGATTTTCTTTTATTTTCATTTCCATTTTTCGGCGTAATTAAATCCAATCCGGAGATTTGATTGTAATGTTTGTTGTATTAACGGGATTGTATTTTATTGTGGAATTAAAGAGGCCAACGTATTACAGATACTAACGAATTTGCGTTTCGCAATAGACACAAAGGATTTTTAGCGGAAATATTCATTTAATTTAAAAAAAAAATGGATTACATTTGAATACAAAGTCTTGGAAAATAATTGCGACACTTTTCGCTATAAGCTTAGAAGAGAATTCCTTTAAGATCATTGTAATATCTTTCATCATCTTCTATTTCTTAAAAAAAAAACAATGAGTTTTTAATCTTGTGATAATTAAGAGGCCAGATATACATCTTCCCAATATAAATAAACCGTGTATATCCGTTATGCTAATATCCTCAGCGATAAATTTAATTTAAATACGTCACCGTGCTCGCATCATTTCATCGACCGCAAAACTTTTCGTTGAATGCCGCGTTAATAAAGTATAATTTATAACGACATAAGATCCGCGTCCCAGACGTGACTAACAGTCTACCGAATCACATAAGAGCCAAGCAAAACGTCAGGCTGGACGAGTCAGGGCAATTTCACGATTATAAATATAAAAATATCCGCGTGTCGCAGGCTGGCACCGTTTCGTTTTAATTAAACGCTTGGAAAAGCGCGTTGCCGAAAAATAAAGGAGAGGAAAGGAGAAAAGAATAAGCCAGAGGACACAATCCGTCCGAAATTCTAGTTACGAAACGCAGTCGCAGGGGGATAAGCATATCCAAGTGTCTCGCGAGCGCGCGGGTGCAGCCGACACCGCACACGTGCGTCCACGGAGTACAGTCCCCCCCTCCCCCCCCCCCGGTTTTTGCGCTCGCGCGCTTCTGCCGTTGACGTGTGCGCCGCCGCGGAGAAGGAGAGGAGAGCGAGCGCAGAGGAAGGAGCCCTCGGTTTTTAGAGGCAGCGGTCATGTGCGGGCCAACTTTTGCCTCCGCGCAATTATCTCTCTATCTGGGCCGGCTTAGGGAGACAGTCATTTGGGCAGGCTCTCTGGTCCGGGAGTTGGCCTCCTCCTCGCGGCCTTGACGCGCGCGTGCATTGTACGCTCGCGCTTCTGTCAGAGATGGCTCGTCTGCACTGGGCGCGCTTACGCACTGGCGATTAGCGTACCAGGGACTGTACCTCGACGCGTCTTTGTAAATCGAATCACGCGCTTGGTAGACCGGCCGCTTGGATGGGCCGCTGTACTGCTATTGGCGTGATACATGCGCGGGAGAGAGAATTTTCTCATTCTTTATTCTTGCTTTTTGGATTTTATGTTCTCTGGTTAACCAAGGCATGAATTTTGAAATTACATTTAATGCGTAATCTGGAAGAACCGCACATTTATGTTACTCTTTCATTATTTTTTTATTTTTTAGAATTTAGGATTGAATAATTTTTTAAGGAATAATCCATTTACTCTTCTCGTCTTTTACAATAATTAAAAGTATTCGTGCAAACTAATTTCAAATTGAAACTATTTGTATAAGTTATATAGTGTACCAGTCTCGTAAAAATGTACGACTCGAAAATAGAGATTTTAAAACTCGTGAAAACTAGCTAAGCCCAAGAGGGTAAACGTACAAATCGATTCGGCCGATGATATACTGCACATCTGTTTCAAATTTTCCAGTTACGTATGGTGTTTTGTTCCGCTCTGATTTACGTGTGACGAATTCTAACGGCACGCTCGGCATTCCGGAACTTGCCCATGATTTATCTTTCTTTTTCTCTCTATCTCCCTCGAAAAACTCAAAATAACACGATTTCGATATCGTCGAAAAATCTATCAGATTCCTTGTGTATTCCTCGCAAAAACAGCCTCACCTTGACAGATGTTAAGCCCCGATATTTTTCGACTGTATAAATCGCAAATTTGTTCACTTCTCTTGCTCTCACACGTTATTCTAGAATTCGTAATGTGCATCGAGTTTTGAACTTGCTGCATTTCGAAGAAATGTAAACATATCTATTACGAATCTTTTTATTTCTAGCATTATACATCTTCTACAATGCATTACACCTTTATTTATTTAATTAGCGACCAAGCATCTCGTTAATTTTAAATCTATCCTTCCGTTTCAAACACAAAACATCACCCTTCAGGTAATCCGCGCGCGTTAACATCTTTTTTCAATATGATAAAGAGAAAAAAAGCCCCTGGTATTTCTTTGACAGCTGCGATATAGAGGCGCATCGATGCCCATTGGCCGGGGGAGCAATCGAAGCCAGCTCAAATCCAAAGCAGCTTAGCAGATTTCTCTCGTGAAAAGAATCTCGTCGGAGAGCAGCCGTTCCCTTTTGATTAGCAGCTCACTTGTCGCTGCGTTCCCGGACCTCGCTTTTCCATCAATCCCAAAACCGCCTCTCTCTCTTCACCGTCCTCTCTCGGGCCCGCGTCGCTCCTCACCGAAGCCCCGTTCATCCGCGACGATCGACGGCGCATCCGTCGCGTCGATCCGCATGACACTAATCCCCCCGGCAATCCTGCCAATCAGGCTGAAAAGACCCCTGCGGAAAACAATATAGAAACACACGCACGTCACCGGGAACGTCCACGCGCTCACTCCTCAATCTCTCTATACGTGTGTGTGTGCGCGCAAGAGAGGATGGGTCATGCTGGTGAGGGTGGTTATCCGGGGATGCTGCGGCATTAGCCCTAATTAAATCTCGAATTGCAGGCGTGTACTTAGAAGCCGGGACGCCATACGAGCTCTCCCCCCACCCTGGGCTCTCCCGCTTGCTGACCATCTCTCCGGGACGGTTCGTACAGCCTCGGATATCAAAGAAGCCGGAGAACGGGGCTTCGGGCAGCAGCGTTTGACACACGAACTACCTCCGCGGACTGACCCGATTTAATTATCTTAACGCCGGACACTTATATCGCCCGGCAGCTACCAAGGCCAAATAGCTCTGCCACCGCTTTCCAAGTTATTACGAACTTAGCCGGAGGGGTGGAGGAGATCGGGATGGCGGGGAGAGATGGGATTGCGCGCCTCGACCATTTAATAAAAGACGGACGTGACGAAAATTCGCCTTAATACCGACCGACCTTGTTAATTATAAACTCTCCTTCAGTCGGATAAACAGTTGGCTCGATTCATTCTGTATACATTTTCCACGAGTTTTTGCATATTATAATAACATATAAAAATGTTTAAAAAAAATAATCAGCAATAAACACACATAGTCGAGAATAGTTCTCAAGGTCTGGCGGGCGTTTGAAGTAAAGAAACAACGTTTGCTTCTCTTCGCGTGCTCTATTCAAATGCGGATAAGCGATACTTCCTTGAGAACCAAATAATCAGTCGAATAGAAAAAAGAAAGGCGCTTGGGCAAAAAGTTGTATAGCAATACAGGCCCTATAGTGCGGTCGAGGGGGTTAACATTGGTGCGCTTACGTATGCCTTGAATAGTCCGTGCGCGGCGAATTTACGGCTAATGATTTAGTAAATTGATTTGTCGGCATCGACGTGCCAGCTTATATACAGGGCGTCTCGGGCTACGCCAGGTATTAATACGGTAATTCAATACTCGTTCGGCCGGGATCTCTGTTACCCAAACCGCATGCATCATACGCGCCGCCGCGATTATATATATATACACGCGTACACACTACATCCCTGCTAGAGAGAGAGAGAGAGAGATCGCGAGCTGACATGTCCAAAAGCAAGACACGCAGACAGCGAGCTCAGGCCGGCGCTGAGAAAACAAAGAGAGGCAGAGAGAGAGAGAGAGAGAGAGAGAGAGAGAGAGAGAAACGTCCTTGTGGATCTACGAGCGCAATGCGCGCGTAGAAGAGAGGAAGACGAGGAGGGTAGACAAGGCTACGGGCGAGATGAAGAGAGAAGGGATGCCGGGAGAGATGGAGATAAAGAGATGAAGGGAGAAGCTCGAGCTGGGCCTTGCTGCAGCTGCCGCCGCTACAAAAACAGTTGACATTTGTAAATCCCCGGCTGTATGTCGGGGATACGCGCGAGTCTCTATTTTTTTCGCCTCCGGTTAGCTCGTGCGTTCTAGACGAAAAACAGGAGCTGTGTAACTATACCCCTTGCTATGGCGAATAGTTAACCGCTTGGCTGACCTTCTATGTATCGAACAGCTGATAAACGCGTTCGATAAGTTTCTTGGAAAAATACAGCTTACGTGGGCATTATCATCGACACAAACGAAAATCCTTTATATTAAAATTTCTGGGCCATCCGCCTTCCGCACCCGTGACGTCATACCCTTTTTTATCATTAAGACCTATTAAAGATGTAATGTGCAAAGGCAGCACAAGCGCTTCGAACGACCATAGGATGGGGACATCAAGGGCCCAAGGAGGAAGCCAGAGGCCTCCGAGCAGCAAAGCTGTTTCGCCACCTTCACTTCAATTCAAACATTCGAACGCTTTATTAATTACACACAGTCTCTCATCTATTGAGGCGAATAATAATACACTGAAAAAAATTCGGCGTGGCTAGTGCTCCCGTGGGAGAAGTAACCGCGTCGAATGCAGTGGCGCTCAAGGCTCCCAAAACGGTGCAGTGAGCGCCGTTTAGCTGAGCACTCAGTAATCCAAAAAAGAGAAGCAACTTCTCCTTTTCAGAGAGAACTGGCTTTTCTGTTTACAAAGAGCGCTAACTACTTCTGCTCGGGGAGCAGTGTGCTGGGGGGAGGGGGGGATACAGTCAAATGAAACAATTTCATTTGATTGTATTCGATGATAAAATGCATTAGGATTGTCGCCGCGTGAAGCTCCGTCAAGCACGCGTATCCTGGTGCCCGTAGTGGCAACACGGGACGTGTTATCGTCGACCGACGCAGCGACCTGGGTTCCTCGCTTTAAAGGAGTCCCACCAATCTACCTTATCAAAGGTATTTTTACACAGCTATGGCTCTTGCAGCTGTGTCCAGTACCGAGAGAAGAAAGAGTGAGCTCTTTGCCTTTTTCACCTCACATCTCCTCTCGCATTTGTTTTTAAATAAAATATTCTTTTATTTTAAAAACGTGCCTTCCTTCAGGCCTCTCTCTCCTCTAACTATAATTATTTATACGCGAACATTCCGCCCGCCTTCGTCCGTAGACAAACAATCAACGAAATTTACGTTGATCGCATTAGAATGGTGTTTTTTTTTCTATGGCAAGTACTGAGTCGGGCTATATGTCGCTGTAAGGTTGATGATGTGGACGTCTAAATGGTGACCACGCGTACAAACCATCCGATCAAAGATGAACTTCCGTAACTCGTCCAAGAGGCGATTTTGCAGGTGGATATCTGTCATCTTGCACCAATACCAATTGTCCGACATCAAAGTTCTTTGTTGGTGTGCGCTATTTTCCTCGCTCTTGCAAATGCTGCAAATACTCGCCTGACCAAAGCTTCTATAGAAATTGTTTTTAATTTTTTGGACAAAGCTAAACCGAGCGAGCGAGGAACATTTGCTAGTACAGATGTTAAAAGTTCGTGGCGATACGCTTAGGTGGAGTCCTAATGACACGAGATGGGGGATAGACGATCGATCGTCGAACCGCGAGTGGTTGAGTGGATGGGGGGTTGAGGCCAGTGTCGGCTTACCGGCGAGCCGAATATTCATGAGGGAAGTGCAGCTTTTTTGGAAGTAAGATTAGCCACATCGCTTCGCTCTTGGATCGACTCGAGAGCGCACGTATTCTTTGTTCAGGCTGCGATATCTCGCGTAAAAGCAGATGAAAATGTAGCGGGTGATTTATATGTCTGAATTAATGGGGATCGATAATCGTTTGAGAATTTATCGAGTTGGCCAAAAATTGCACTGGAATATCAATGTTTAAAGAGTGTACAATTTCAATGATAGTTTTATTCAACTTTTCATAGCAATTTTCGTGCTTTCAAAGCGCAATCGAGTATGTCCGATATGCAGTTTGCCCATTCAAAAAGTGTATCAATGCACACAGGTGCGTATGTGTCATCGCATAGCTGGAGTAATTAGTAAGTGGTTTAATCAATTTAATTGAAATTCAGGATAAATATTTGTCATCACACAGCGAGAGGAAGCAGAGTCTCTGTTTTCGGCCATAAACCATCTGAAATATTTTGAATGAAAATTCGGGGAATATTCCAAACAAAAATATGCGCATGCTAACATTCAATCGTAATCACTATTTCTAAATTTTGAAAATACATTTTCTCTACGTGTAATATTGACCAAAAATATTTTAATTGTAATTTCTTTTATTGTTAATAACATTAACACTATTTTGATATTTTGAAATATCAGCAGATTAAATTCATATATTCTCATTTCTTTCTTTTTTACTAGATTAAGAAATAAAAACAACGAGAGGGAAAAATCTTACAGCTAGAAAAACTGCCTAGAAAGCAGATATTATCGAGTCGAGTCACGTAGAACTTCACTGCGGATTGGATGCATAAACGTAATACGTGAGTGTACACAATTTTCTATCCACGATCTTTTTAGATAGGTACACACAAAAGCGAGATAAAAAAAAAAGAACAAAAGTGCCATTCATGCGCACGTAAGAACCAAGTAAAAATTTTTCGACTTTTTGAATAGGATTACAAGTATCGCCTTGGTCCGCGCCAAATTTCTTTTACCTCGCCGAAACTGAAACTTTATAATCCCAACATTTTTTTTCGCACATTATGAAAAAACTAAAGTTTGGAACAAAAAAAAACAATTTTAATGACCTGCTCGTTCTTTTTTTACAACTAACGTTGTATATTTAAAATTCAACGAGTTTACGATTTACGCTATTCACCCACATTTTTTTATAAGGCGTAAAAAAAATTCGCATGAGCTGTTTTTCGTGCTTCTCGCACGAAAATTATTTATCAAGCTGCCATATAAAAAAATTGCTGATCCCAGCAACAAACAAAGAAGAAAAAGACGAAGAAAAAAGGGAGCACGCGCAGAGAACAGCAAAGCAAACGTATCATGCTTATTTCATTGCGATATTCTTCGAGTGCTTTTGTTGGCGAGATCAGGCTTAGGCAGGGGGGCCAGGCATATTGGGGTCTCGTCCACAAGGGCAAATACAACTGCAAAGCTCCGAACAACATGAAACGGATCCCGCCGGCTAATTATCCGAAATATGCGCGCGTCTGGGTATACGCGGGGGAAGAACCAAGGGCTGCACCGCTGAAAGTGTTGTCTCTGTGACGGGGGTAGCTTTCCCCGTCGGCTTTCTGTTATGCGCCACTTGGTCGTATAGCGCCTATCCTATACGTGCTGGTCTTGCTGATGCGGCTCATTGAATATCCCGTAGAATCGTAAATCCGCGCGTTATACGCAGAGTCCCTTTATCTTCCAAAGTGTCGTCACTCGATACTCTCCAACCATAATATTATTCCAAACTTCATAAAACCACTGGACTCTAAAGCAAGTCCAGGTCGAAAAATTCGAGCTCGCGATAAAACCGCTCGCACGAGATCTCATCTGACCGTAGGCATATATTTCAATCTCGAGTGTAGGCGCAAAAATCAGGGCTATAAAGAGTCGGCAACGAGCACACGCACGCGCGCTCTCGCAAACGAATGATTCTATCGAGGTGCGTTTGTGAATGCAAAACTCTCCATATTATAAATTCATACGGTCCAACGGTTCCGAGGCTGCTGCGTTATCGTCAAGTACTAATGCAAACAATAATTTTAAACGGTACCGCGAACTGTATAACCCGCTGAGAAAGGGGCGCGCTGAGAAAGAAATGGAAAAAGAGAGGGTGGAGGGGAGGGGAAGGCAATTTTTTCTCCCTCGTCTCGCGCGGCCCTCCGACGAGGCAGTTTCTTTATCGCGTCGAGGATCGATGCAGATTCTTTAACTGCCCCTCAATGAGCCCCATTAATTCAGCGAATAATGCACGTGGCATACAAGCCAACGAGAGGCTCTCCCTAATTCCTGCGCTCCCTCCCCTTTTTCATGACCACCTTATAGACCCTTCACGCTCTCCCTCTCTTTCTCCTTGTTTCCTTAGTATCCAGCAAGATTTCTGTGCATACAATAATTGCGATCGTGTGCTGGAATACGTTTTTTATTTTCTCATTGCAAGGTATAAGAAAGAGAGCGAGGTGGATAAGGATTTTTCAAGGGGGTGCCTCGGATTCGAGGAGCTGAAGCATTCGCGGCTTGTACCTCTCTTTCGCGGTTGAATCGGGCTTTGCTTGAATTATATATACACATATTTTCGACGCGCCGGGGCTTTCGTGGCTTTCACGCGCGAGAGATGCGGTTATCGATATATTGCGTTACGCGCTTTGTGCGCGTGCGACCCTACAGAGCACAAGACCACGCGTTCGCTTTCTCTCTCTCTCTCTCTTTGGTTAAATTGTTTATTGTGCCTCGACTTGTCCTTTGTTGGACGGCTTGAGTAATAAGCTGACTTTCGTGACGGTTAATTTACTCTCAGGCCTATTGTTTTTTTCTCTCTTTTTGCATTATCGTTTTGCTTTTCATTAAGAATTGAATTTTTACACGGTAATATTCTGAATAAATTTCGTATAGGAGAGAATTAAAAAAAGAAATTAAACGTTAATCTTATGCGAAAAAAAGTGAATGAATTTAATATGAGCGATAGCATGCAGTAAAATTTCCATGGAGCCGACTAGCTCGTAGTAACGCGCGTCATTATATGGTTACATTTAAAGTATAATGTCCTCCAATGAGATTCAAGAGAGCTATAGAAAATGTACTTAGGGACCACACAGGCCTCTAAGTCCGTGTGACAATGTACTCCCCTAAATGAAAAAGGCGCGACCGACATAGTCCCTTGGGTATACGCTATATATGTAGGGAGAGAATCTGCTTAGAGATTTGAATGAGATAATGTAGACACAAGCGGCGTGTATCGATGTATATTTAGAAAATCAGTCTTCAATTCGGCTATTGTGCTTCTTAAACAAATAACTCAGTGGTAAGCCTCACGTGTCTAATATGACTTGTGTGTTTGATTAGAATTTGTAATTATTTCTTATAAAATGTATTATGCATTGAAACTGTATAATCTACATTTTAACACTTTAATCCGAACAACTGAAACGATAACAATGAAACTGGATCTAAATCGAAAAAAATTTAGGAAAGAGAAAAAGTTGTTATCTAAAAATTTGAAATAAATGTACGTACAACATTAAAGTGAATATAATTTATGTTTAACTTCCTTTCTCGGTATTTTGAATTAATGACCGTTATAAAATCGGACACATACTTTCCGTAGCACTTATCGATTGACAAAGAGTAATGAGTAATTTGACTCCCTCTGATGATCCATATCACAAAAGTTGGTTCATAAGTGAATTCTTTGTTTATTGCAATCAAGATCCCCCCCCTCTTTTGTTCTCTTTAGCGATTCTATCTTTCAAAACCTGAACGCGCGGCCCACTGTCTTATGCTAGATTCGGATCATAACGTATCGAATGCACACAAGTTACGATTAATATTGTTTAAAAGAAAATTAAACAATTTCACGATGATAATCCAATTGATAATATATATATATTTTCCTTTTAAATTCCACCTTCTTTTCACGACCAAGGCCTTTTAGCGCAAGGTCAATCCCAGCGGCTCTTCAAACATATCGAGCCAAAGCGAAGAAATCCGTCTTGAAAAAGCGAAAACTGCAGAGGCAGCCAACTTCTGCGAGTCCAACAGGAGGCAGTTCCGGCGCGCGAGTCGGAAGCGAGTGAAGCCTCAGGAAGCGTTTCGCTCTAAGCCAAGAAGTCGAAGGAGAGGCACCTTTGCCGGCGGCGGCACGCAATGACAAGCGAGCCACGGGGAATAACGTCGAGGTCGGAGAGTAAGTGAAGCCGCCTACTCATGAAATTCTGGCCGACTGCCGGTTGTGTCCCTCTCCTCTTCGTCCCCTATCTCTCTCTTTTCTCTCTTTCACTCTTTGCTTGTACCCTTTTTTTTTGAGAATCTAAAAGTACCTTGAAATACACTCTTCGTGTTTACCCTTTTACCTTTTTTTTCAAAAAAAATATTGCTGTCTGCTAGTTTTAAAATAAATTCCTTGCAAACATTCAACATTTTAACAATATACCTATAAATATACACAAATAAAATTATTATAAACTCGTTGAAACTTAACTTGACCTTCCGCGAAGGTATAATTAACAACTGTTTTGCTTCGTTAATGGCCAACATGTCGGGGAGGGCTAAAAAGCCTCGTGTGCCTGTAGCCAGTATAAATCCGCTTGTCCAAGTCGCGGCGGAGAGAGAGAGAGAGAGAGACAAGCCCGGCGAGGCGCAACTCTAAATCGCGCGAGAGCCGAGCCGAAAAACAGAGGGAAAGTAATAAACGATCGTGTCCGGCCGTTGTCGTCGCGTCAGAGCGCTGGTACCCCCATGGCCCGCGCACTCTCGACGATTAAGCCAAAGTCTTGTATACCCGCGCGCGGAAACCCAAGACTCGGTCGGGCGCTTCTTGCGGGTGGGCCGTCTTAATCGATGCTATTATTCCTGGCCGGCTTCGTGTTTTCAATTTCCTCGCGTGTAACCGCAAAAACGAGCCTTGTCTTTTCTCGATGGACAGAACTTTTTACTACCCCGCCCCTCCTACCCACGGCTCTTTCTAGTTTGCAGAGGGTTTATATAAATAACGAGGGAAGATGTGCGCGAGAAAAAGATGACTCGATACGCGTTTGTAATTTCTGGAGGATTCGCGGTTGCTGAACACACACACACACAGTGACTAATGGTGATGCTTCATTGTTTTGTCTACTTTACAACTCGCAAATTGGACTTGAGCGTGAAAAATTAAATGTTCCGTTCAAAATCATTGTTTTCCCGTTCTTATTCAAAGTTAAAAACATCTTTTACAAACAATCGCTGTTTGATTGCCAAAAAGTCGACGAAAAATATGGATTCTGTAAAAAAAGAAAAAAAAATGAATGTGTACTATAGCTCGTTAGTCGGTGGGTTCGTGTAACATCTCGAAACAAAAGCATCATCCGGGAATCCTTGGAATAAAAACAAAAATTTCAACAAAATAAACCAAAAGAGAAAGAAAAAATAAAAAGCAGCGCACGATTTTTCGCAACCCTCCCCCTTTCCTGCACACCCATACATCGACAATCAAGAACACGATTCTCCAGCGGCTGGGTTATAAGGCTGCAGAGAAGAGCGAGAGCCGAACAATGGCATTAATTCGCTTAGCAATCGAAGAGGAGCCGTTGCTGCTCGATCAAAGCGCACCGCGCGATGCGTGGCTTGGTGCGTATGTGGGGAGACTCGGCGGATAATCCAAAACCAAATGCTTATCGTGTGCGATCGATCACGCGGGCTCTCCTTTGCACTTTGAGCGAATTAGGCGCGCTGGTCGTTTTTGAAAGGACGCACGTGTGCGCCAAGCCGAGGCCCCGCCGCGCGATCAAACAGATGGACGCGAGAGAAGAGCGGCCCGAATCGCTCTCGTCTCAGTGATTTTCACCCTCTCGGCATATATAACGGCAAGCCTCGAGGCCAGTTCGGGAAATTCGGTCAAAAGGTCAATTAACCAATCCCCGGCCTACCAACGCTAATGGCCTTTTTTATTCTCTCTCGCGAGCATGCAAATCTCGGGAAATTTGATTTTTCTATGCCCGACGTCGAATTCCACGCCAAACTCTCGGGAGAGTCGTTTGTTTTTTTGTTTTTTTTTTTTTTTTTTTGGACGCCGTGTACTCCACTTTGCCTTAAATTTTTCAACCTGGCCTATTTCATTGTCAGTCAAGTCGGAAGTGTAATGTTTCAGAGTGACGTTCGAAACGGGGTCAATGATTTTTATTTAAAAAACGTTACATTGCAGAAAATAATCAATACCAAATTTGGTAAAATAATTAGAAATCAATCGTAATGTTATATTAGATAGATGAAAATCAGAGAATCACAGATAATCCCAGATTATTAGGACATTTAGGGATATTGCGTAATTTATTAAACCAAACATTGTCGATCATCGCCTAATAGCTACTTATCTCAGAAAAATCAACAACGTCCAACGGAACACGCGTGCCCCGTGCCATAGCGCATCCATCAACAAAAGCCAATTGTTAAACAAATTCATCGGCGAAGTGACAATGTTTGTTTTGTCCGAACAATGCATCGGTGAAATTGATCGAGCGTCGGGGGGCCCAATGGTGAGGAGCGTCTTTGTGCCAAGGGCTTTTTCCCGAATCGCATAGCCACGAGCCAAAGAAAGCCCCGGCATCTCTTATATACCCGTAAAATTCACGCCTGTGTAACTCCGGGCGAGCCCCTCTCACGGCGAAGAAGAAGCCCCGAAGAAGAGACAGAGCGGTTGTCGTCTCGGAAAGCGAGACTCACGAGAGACACGGCTAATCTCTTTTCATCGGGGCCCCCACGACAACGGGCCCCGTTGTGCCATTATTGCGCGCGGAAGCTCGATATGTTTCGTCGCGTAAATAGACTCTCCTCTCGTCGACGGGGACAAAGAAGAGCCGGAGATTTTTACCGAGAGCGAGTGTCATAATTTAGCGCCTGCCCGTACCCACCAAGGCAAATAAGGAGCCCTGAAAAATCGGACACAAGAGGCGACAAAGGACGTGCTGTAGGTCCTCGGCGCAGCGTGAAAAATCGACGCCTGCGTGCGTGCGGCGGCCCACCGAGAGACGGGGCTCGGCTGCTGCGGCTTTTCGGCAGCGGCTGCGGCGGCCTATCGGCTCGGGCCGCTTGAAAGGAAAGGTGTGTTCGGCCTCGTCGCGGTTTCACCGATTTCAATATGGATGAACGGGCTTTCCCATTGGCCTATCCCCCCTCCCCCAAATCTTCTTTTTTTCGGTCGTTCCGCGGTTAATCCTAAGCCTTTTCTTGGATTCTTATACGTATATGTACCTATACCAAAACTGAATATTTTAAGAAAAAAATCAAACTTTTTCATTTAAAACGAAGTTCAGGTTACTGGCAAAAGTAGAAAAATTCATCCAATTATTTACAAATTAATGAAAAAAAGTTGGATAAAGTTTTCAAGAGAATTCCAAGTTTATTTCAAAGCCAATTAGAAAGAACAAAAATTAGTAACAACCAGATATCTAGAAATATTTACCATTTCGATATCTTCGACAATATCCTCCGCATTTACAATCATAAGGCATGTTAATAATGTTAGATTTATTTTAAGATCGTCTAGTTTCTGCGCCAGGTTCTTGCACTACGGTAGATCCGACAGCTGACGGCTAAGAAATTAAAAATAAAGTATTTATAAATTTATTATACAAAAATTTCTATAAATTTTTATTTTAATTGCAATGAGCATTTTTTTAAATGAAACTTGATTCAAATTTGTTTTAACTTCAAACTTTAATGATTAATATCAAATACTAAACACGCTGGTTGGGTTAAAGCCCCAATACCGACAGCTTTTAATAAATAGAAATTTTGAGGAAATTATGATTATCAGCAGTCGAGTGATGATGGGCAAAAAAAGTGAGCAAAAGAAAAAACTTTGTTTAATCGTTGAATATCTTATATACAATGTGTTGTGATTTATCTGTAATTTTGTACTTAGTGCTGTAGCCCATAAGTGAATTCCAAAAATTTTTTTTAATTTAAAATTTAGCATACCTAACCTAAGGTATAAATAAGGTCTAATCATACTTACAATTATTTTATCTATATTCCTTTTCAATTAAGTGTAACAACCAGCTACTGGATAACATCTGCCATTTTGCCATTTATAACAATAGGATTTACATCTATGATCAAACTCTAAAATATTCGAAACTGAATCTCCCCCAGAGTTTGTTACTACGATAGGTTTATCAGTGGACGGCTAAAAAGTTTAAAATAAAATATTTATGAATTTAAGATACAAACATCTCTATAACTTTTAATTTCAATTACAATGAGCATTTTCCAAATGAAATTTGATGCAAATCTACTTTAATTTCAAACTTTTATGAATAATATCAAATACTAACCGCTGGTAGGGCTAAAGCCGCCATAACGACGAGACAAAGCGAGACGATGGCAAAAATGAACTTCATTTTGATCGAGCACTTACGGTGTATGGCTGTTGTCGGCAAATCCTGCGGTTTTTAAATAAAAATTTTGAGGACATTATGATTATCAGCATCCGAGAGCGACGATTAAACATTATTTTATTTTCTGTAATAAAGTCGCAAGTGTTTGACTATTATGAGCTAACTCGCGTCATTACAAGTATTATCTTGAAGTAAAATTATACAAAGCTCAATAACAAACCGTATTTGTCAAAAAGGTAAATGTTAGCTTTAAGAGAAAAAATAGAGGAAAAGCTCTATTCTATTACGTCAATCCATAAGCGTTATTTTTACTATTGAATAATTTACTGCTTGAATTTGACGCGAGAACATCAAATGAATTTTAAAAATACGTTTTATGATGTTCAATGTAGGTCTTGAATTCTACAAATTATTTACTTTCTCCAATTTCTGTTAAAAAAAGTTACTTAATAATTTAGAAAAATTGAAGATACCACATGTTATGATAAACAAGTTGTCAGAAGAGCTAGATGGGGATGATAAGAGCATGGTAACGGAATTTATTACAGAAGATAAAAAAATGTTTATCTTCTGTAATAAATTCGCGTGTTTGACTACTATGAGGTAACGCAGGTCATTTCTAGTATCTTAAAGTAAGATTATGAATTTGACTTGAACAAATCAAGTATATTTTTTGACACGTGTTACGATTTACATTTTTAGTCTTGAATTTTAACAACCATAATCTCCAGAAATTTTTTATTCTTTGTAATCCGTGTATAATTATATCGCGTTACAACATAATTCAGATGTGAATAAAGAATAATGAAAAAAACAATTCAAATTTTATACGTAACAAAGATGATAATTATTTTAAATTAAAATATTGTTTGCACTTATCCAAAATTCGAACTGTCTACAATCCATAACGCAATCGAACGCGATAAATTGTTAAAAGCAGAGCGTCGTGGATTTTCAGGAGAACCCTGGAGACAAGCGGTACACAAGAACAGATATCGAACGAAGATGGGCATCCGCGAAATTGTATCGACGTATAGCTCGGCGGGAAAATCATCTATCCTGAAAACGAAAGCTCTCGTGTCCAATTCCCAGCCGAGTAATTTCAAGCGGCGCGCGTTCTCCGTTTTCGAAAAATTTTCCATTTCCGTTCAGTTTCGCTCAGGGTATAGAAAGAAATCACTGGAAAATTCATCAGCGCGTCGCAATAAAAAAGAAAACGTCCCTCTCATCCCCGTACAAAATTTATTTTCGCATAATGTAATTGAATTTAACATCCGCGCGAAAAGGTAATGGAGCTGTTTTGCAACGACTACACCTTATCCGCCGTGTATTGACCGTGAAACATAAGGGGGGGCTCTCCTCGACGAGTTTGCGCGATTTTCTCGGAGCGAAAGAGGAGAGAGCAAGGGCGGAAGGTTTTGGAGCTCGGCAGCTGTCTATTATTGGCCGTAAAAGCTCGGGGTTGCAGGAGAGGATCGACGATTCGTAGGATGATGCCACTTTTAAACGGCCCTCCTCCTCCTCCTGCTCTTCTCCCCCCGTACAGAGAGCCTCACATCGGGCGATCTCTCCTTGGCCTCGAGAGGGAGAGCGCGCGGCGGGCATTTAAGGCGGAAAGAAAAAAAAACAGCTGACACGGGAGAGAGAGAGAGAGCGGGACACAATTTATGGAAGGCACGCGTCTCGCGCGCGTCGCCTCTTGAAAGTAGATGAGCACTGGTATAATAAACCTCCAGATACAAAAGATCCCGTTCGCAGTCTAAATATTGGAGAGGCTGCTTAATGGATGAGCCGAGCCTGATGTCTCATTCGTTTTTCCAACTTTTGTTCTACACGGCCCCGGGAATTAATCTCGGGGGCTAATGGCGGAGAAATGCCCCTCCACCCCGAGTCATAACAACAACAAACTTTCACCTCTCGTATTTATCGTTATTGCTCGCTCGCGAGTAGATCGAGATTCTAAATTACAAGAAAGTCATTCTAAATGCGCGCACTTCTTTCTCTACGTCTATTCTCGTGTTCCAAGTCGAGAAACAATTAAAATTCCAAACAGCGTCGGATGGTCCATCGTTGTAGGGGCAAGTAAGCTCGAGAGCAAGCTCGATCTGTAAGTCCAAGTCTGCCGCTTATGCGCCGCTGCTGAGAGAGATTGGCGTGCTCGCGACGCCTAATCCGCGGGTCTGGAGCGCTAATTAAACGGCGCGCGCGCGGAGCCATCGCGCGCAGATGTACATATCCCCGCGCGATTTTGCGCAGCTCATCGAACCCGGCCAAGAGCGTGTGTCTATATTGCCTCGGCGTCCGGCTTTGATTTAATGGCTTATTAACGCGGCCGCTCGGCCGTACTCGGGGGGTTCCCGCGCGATTCGAGAGCTGCACATATCCCTCTCTATACCCTTCCCAGCTAGCTCTTCCTCGTATAATACGTTAGTGAGGCCTGCTGCCGGCTTTCTGCTCGGCTAGCCTGTTGCCGAAAGCTCGCTGCCGCTGATGCACGCGGCCTAGCCTTTCGTCTCTGTATACTGCATTTTCGGCGTTTGCTTGTTGCCGTTTAATTAAATGTAGGCCTTCGCTCTTGCGTCTACGCGTAATTGAATTAAGGAACGAAAGATCGACAGTAGATACTTTACGCGTAATATATATTTTTTACGTTAATATAGAAAAAAACGTTTCAAGATTTAAAAAAAAATTCAGAATTTGTTATTGTCGATGTTTGTTACTGGTTTTATTCCAAAGACAAACAGAAAGAACGCATTTGGTTCTTAATGATTTATCATAAATGTTATCGATATAATTAGGTAGCTTTCTTTACAAACGTTTTCATGGAATTTTTTAATACTTATGCAACGACAGTAGAATGACAAATAAATACTTTTCAGAATCCGTATCATTAAACCGAGTGTTCACTTATCCACCAGCGTTAATAATATTAATTTCATGTACGCAGTTGAACAATAACTTTACGTATTGTAGATAACTCAATACGTTATAAACTAAATCGACGAAAAAAATGGTCAAGAAAAGAAACTGTTTTTATCAATGAGTATCTTATATTTTCTATAACATTATAGCAATACGTTGTGATTTATCTGTAATCTTGTATTTAGTGCTGTATCCCATGAGTCAATTCCTAAAATTTACATTTAAATTTAATACTTTGTATAGCACCTAACCAAAGGTATAAATAAGATCTAATAATACTTACAATTATTTTATCCATATTCCTTTTCAATTAAACGTAACAACCAGCTTTTGGTAAACATCTGCCATTTTCCCATCTTCGACAATAGGATTGACATCTATAATCAAACTTAAGAATGTGTGGTTTGGGTTTTGGCGCAACGATAGGCTTCTTGGCTGGCGGCTAAGAAATTAAAAATAAAGGAACATTTTTCAAATAAAACTTGATTTAAATTTACTACAAACTTTCATGAATAATATCAAATACTAACTGCTGGTGAGGCTGAAGCCACAATAACGAGAAGACAGAGCAAGACGATAGCAAAAATGAACCTCATTTTGAACCAGCACTCACGATGTATGGTTATTGGCAGCAAGTCTACAGCTTTTAAATCAAAATTTTGAGGAAATTATGATAATCAGCAGCCAAGTGATGAGTTAACACTTTTTTTATCTTCTCTAATAAATTCGCAAGTGTTTGACTACTATGAGGTAACTCAGGTCATTACTAGTATCTCGAAGTAAAACTATACAGAGATTAAGGTAAAGGGTAGCTATGAGAAGAAAACTTAAGCCAAAGCTCTGTGACGTTAATCGATGAGCGTGACTTTTACTTCCTACTTTACTACTTGAAATTGATATGAGCAAAGCAAGTACATTTTTATAGCTCATTACAACAGATGTTCAGTTTTAGAAATATGAATTAATTTAACATGATGAAATAAAAATGATATCTACCAAAGATAATAATTATTGTAAATTAAAATGTTGTATAATGGAATAATTATTTTTCAAACTTAATGCTCAAAGTGGTCACTTTGCGCACTCCTCGTCAAAAAATGCATGTGTTGTATGCTGCTTTGCGTACCTCGTGTCGAAAAATAGAGTCAGTACAGCACGAGAAGGAGTGTGAACATTTATCTCTCGTTTCGCTCGGATCAAAACATTATACCGAGCCAAGAATCTACTTTCTCGCACTAGTGTATCGAAATGTACTATAAAGAATTAAACAAAAGATCGACGTGGAAAGTGATTATTACACGCATTACATTACATTACGTGATTTTTAAATATTTTTTTACGAGTTTATAAAAAATCTATACATTTTTTTACCGAACCTATATGCAAATAATTGTGCATCCTTTCTACTTTTCATCAACTACAAATTAAACAATCAAACGCATTAATTATTACACACAAACAAACAAACAAAATCGAGTTGGCGAATCTTGCGAATATCCGCAAACGAATAAAACGATTATTTTCCGAAAAATGTTCAAGGCATTAGATCACTTTAACATGAATAATTTTCAAATTTTCAAACGCTCACGATCCCGCGTGTCCCCGTGGCGACCCTCGCAGCGTAAATTATTCTTTTCATGCCAGGGCCCTCTCGGCGGCGCGCGTCTGAAACGTGAAAGCCATTTAACGAACGCTTCACTGCTGAACTTTGCGCGCTCGCCCGGGGGGCATCAAGAATCCGCCAACTTCTCGAATAAAAGAATAAAATGCCCAACATTTATTATACCAATATATTTGGCCCGCTCCCGAAAACTTTAGCCAAAGCGCCAAGGGGATATGGGGGCGGAGATTATAATTTCCAAAGTTCCGGGAGGCCGAGAGTAGAGAAACGCGCGACGTTTCTTCGACCCTCCTTTATATCCCCGCTCCCTTCGTTCTCCTTTAGCCGAGAGAAAGAAATCGCCGGGCCACGACGACGACGCGCGTCTTGTACGTATCAGGCGAGAGGAAAATATGCCGCGCGCCCGATGGTCTTGGAGAAATGGAAAAAGCCACGGCCACCCCCGTGCGCGAGAGTGAGAGAACAGCTGCTAACGAATCTATCACGACGACGACTAGCTCCTTCGATCTGCCGCTGCTGCCGGCAAGACGCCCTCGAACGTCCCCTTCTTCGCTTCTACCTACTCCCCCCCTCCCTCCGCCCCACGATCTCCCCCTCTTTCTCTCGTCTGCCTAGGATAATATTATTTTTTCTGGTCGAACGAAGACCGCGAGGGCTGCAGGCGCTCTCTTTGCCGTCACGGATAAGCCAAATGGCTTTTCTATTATTTTACAAACCCGATTCCCTGCGCCTATGCGTATTTTTTTACGAGATTAAACGCGGACTTTTCAGCCGGAGAAATAGATGCGAAACTCTGAAGCTCATTCTATATCATCTTTATTTTTCCAACGCACGCATTGCCATGTCGCAATAATCCTCTCTTAATTAAATAAATACGAGACGCTCGAAATATTATAGCGGCATATCGAATAATCGAGAAACCGCACATAATGACTGCGGTCTAATTAGCTGTTGATAATAAAAGTTGAAATTTATTTAGCCGGACTTTTCAGAGGCGCTATATCACGGCCGGCCGAGCTTGTTATGCATCACATCCGCTCTCAGCATCTTTTCTTTTGTAGTTGCTCTAAGGGATCGGAGGTTTACTTAGGACGGCCCAGACTTCGTAATTACAAAGCGAACGGAAGGCGGGCTTCGGGTTAAGCAGCTTCGTAATTGGGTTACTGCTTACGTTAGGAAACCCCGCTGATTCAAAGCTTCTTTCGATAGCTTTCGCATTTGACTCGAGAAAAGCGCAAGAGAAAGAGAGAGTCTTGTTTTTCTTGCCGCTTTCAATCCCCCCCTTCTCTACGCAGTCCATCCCTTAGTCCACGATTTCTTGAAAAGGAAAACTGCGGACGTACCTTTATATATCGTAGAGGCTACAGTCAATACCTTACAAGCCCCAATAATGAATAAAAAGTTTAGCTCGAAAAACTAAAAATATTGGCGCCAGAGCTGCAATGGTAAATCGTGAAACTTTGAATCGAAACGACAGGAGACATACGCTACAGCTACATGTATAGCATAAATCCACGAGCTAGAGACACTCGAGAAGCTTGACGGAGACAAGGTAACGGCCGTAAGGTTAAAGTATAACTATCTCACAAGGTGCTCAGCCCCTGGCTCTTTCTCTGCGCGCGCTCATAAACGAAAGCGCACACGCCGGAATAGCCCCAAGCCTTATAACCGAGCCGTAAAACTTTACACGCTCGGGCTTATACGGCCTCGCGCGCGCACGCCGTAAATTAGACGACACAATGAGCCTCTGCATTTGATCGGGATCCACTCGGGGTCCGACGAAAAATTTGATAACCTTCGGCTTGTAAAGTCCTCGAGATGTGTGTGCTTCCGAGGAATTATTTCGATGCACGCTTGAGAGAGGCTTGTGCATTTTTTTGTCTTATTACGCAATCGAGATTTATGACTTTTTCTCGAGAGTTCTGGATTCTGCGTCAAAGTATAGTTTTTTTCCTATTGTTCTCTATATTCAAAACGAGTTTAATTTGATCTTTCAACACGCTCGAGATGATACACTTGAACAAACAGTCGTGCAGGAAAAATAAAACGAATATTCCGTAGGAATAACTCGTACAACTATTTTCCATTACCGTTGAATTGACATTTATAATTGTAGTTGATTAATGAGCCAGCTTACTTAAGCCACTTCTTATATACATCGCACACGCGTATTTCATTAACTCGCTCTCAGCAGAGAGGGGTGGAGGGAAAAAAAAGAAGCCGGCTCGAGCGTATTACGCTGGGTTATTAAATAAAACAATGCGGAGCTAATATTTTTGCCGCGACTGACAGGCTAAGTCCTTTGAGTTGAGAGAAAGAAATAGAGAGTGTACGCAGGAACTTGTCCCCATATGTGTGTGTGTAAGCAGTTCTTTGCCCGGGCTTTAAGCCGGCAATTGTCCCGCGCGACAGGCAGATGGTTTAAAACAACAGCCTCCCCACGGCCAATCTAAGGGGGGGGGGGGGGAAGAAGAGTAGCGCATAGTCAGCATAAAAAGTCCGGCAAGAGTCTCTGTAGCCGGAGCTTATAATCCGCCGGGAAAATAGATTTCTCCGTCATTGCGGGCCCGCGGCAGGTCGTCGCAGTGCGCGACAGCCCGTGCACGCGTCGGCCGAAAGTACTCGAGAGTCCAGGGCCGTTATTTAACAAGTGCGCGGCAGATGTGTGTGCCGCCGGCGAGAGAGTGGGCGTGTGCCATCCTTGGCATGCGTGTCCCTCCCCACCACACGCCGCGGCTTCTCTTGTATGCTGCTCTCGCTCGGGCTGTGTCTCTTTTTAGTGCAAAGCCCGGCTAGTCGCGCAAGCCCGGCTTTTGTGGCTCTTCCGCGAAACTCCCATCTGCAAACAATATCCGCGAGAGAGTACGCGCACGACTATGGGAGATGTACCAGTTCCGCGGCATCTCGCTCTTCTGCTGTGCTTCGGGCTTTAAGGATCGCTCTTGAAAAGATAGATATACATATATATGTTAACAGATCGAGGCTACGTAATTTGAATTGGAAGTTATAGCGGAAATGCTAGTTTATTTCAAATGATTTTATACACGTGGCAGTTAATAATTAGCCCGATATACGTAGCTTTGAAAGAAGCGGAATAAGGTTTTGCATTTTATTTACGTACTCATGCACGCGTAACAAGAGTAGAATGAAAATGATAAACACCTTTCGAAATTCGTATCATTAAAATAAGTGTTCTCTTATCTCATGATAATTTACACCAGTGGTAACAATATTAGTTTGACGTACGACAGTTGAACAATACCTTTATACGTAATAAAAAGGTAAATAACATGATACGCAATAAGCTATATCTACAAAAGAAAATCAACAAGAGAAAAAACATTTTTCTTATCGTATATTTTTTATAAAATTATTACAATACGTTATAAATTATCGGTAATCTTGCATTTAGCAGTGCAGACCGTTAGTTAATTCCTAAATTTTTTTTATTTTCACCAAACCTAAGGTGTAAATAAGGTCTAATAATAACTACAATAATTTTATCCTTATTCCTTTTAAATTAAACGTAACAACCAGCTATATGGTAACATCTGTTATCTCGCCACCTAAAACAATATCCGCATCTAGGATCAAAAGGCGGTGGATTAATAACGTCAAGTTTTAGTACATTTCCGACAGGTTTTTGTACTACGATAGGTTCGTCGGCAGACGGCTAAAAAATTTAAAATAAAATATTTATGAATATATGATACAAACATCTCCATAACTTTTTATTGCAATTGCAATAAGCACTTTTCAAATGAAATTTGATTCAATTCAACTTTAATTTTAAACTTTTATGAATAATATCAAATACTAACCGCTGGTGGTGCTGAAGCCACCATAACGACGAGACAGAGCGAGACGATGGCAAAAATAAACTTCATTGTGAACGGGCACTCACAGTGTACGGTTGTTGTCAGCAAGTCGACAGCTTTTAAATAAAAATTTTGAGGAAATTATGATTATCAGCAGTCGAGAGCGACGATTAAACATTATTTTATTTTCTGTAATAAACTCACAAGTGTTCGATTATCATGAGGTAACTCACGTCATTACTAGTGTCTTAATGAAAAAATTACACAAAGTTTAATAACAAACCTTATTTTTCGAAAAAATGAATGTTAGCTTTGGAGGAAAACTAAAGGAAAAGCTCTCTATTACGTCAATTCAGCCAAACGTTGGGTTTACTTTTGAATAATCTACTACTTGAATGTCACACGAGAACATTGAATAGATTTTTAAAAACACGTCTCTTGAATTCTAAGAATTTTTTAAGTTCTCCAATTTTTGTTAAAAAAGTCACTTAATATTAGAAAAATTGAAGATGCGAAGTGCTATGATAAACAAGTTGCCGGAAGAACTGGAGGGGTGATGATAAGAGCACGGTAACAGGAAAACGTAACGCGCTTGTTTGCGCGTGCTTCTTCAGCTCCTCTTCAACGAGGTTCATTAAAATTGTTCGCTGTCTCTTCCAGAAAAACTGGGCAGAAAGCTACAAGTATCGTCGTCAACTTGGCGACCAACATCAAGGCCTAGACATATCTTTTATGAAAAAAAAAAATAACCAAAAACAAAGCCGCAAGATTTTGGCAAACGTTTCAGCCTCAATCATCAATATTAATACTTGGACTCTAAAATCCCAGCGCATCCCGAATTAAACACGACAATAATTCCCCCGAGCCAGTGGAAAACAATTAATTAAAGGTGGCGCCCGAACCAGACGCACGCGCTCGTCCCCCAAACAAACAAACGCAGAGAGAGAGAGAGAGAGAGAGAGAGAGAGAGAGAGAGAGAGGCCGCATAATTATCCGCGTTCTATTAATAACGCTAACGTTTGCATATTCATTAAGCTCCTCCCGCGCTTTCCTCGGCAGACCGGTCAATCGGAAATGCCGTCGCAGCGTAAAGAGAAACGAGTTGCGGCTTTAACAAGAGCGAGAGAGGCAGAGGTGAGCGAGAGAGGCTGGGGACTGGGGCTCAATACTCGTATATCAAGTCGCTGCCGCGGAAAAGAGCGATCGGCCAGCGCTGGGGATCGATCGATCGATCTGCCATTAAAGCCTGCCCCTCCTCCTCAGCCTCCACCACCGAGTCGATCCGTCTCCTCTGATTCTAAGCTCTGGCGGACCTCCCAGTGCGGTGGGCATCCGCGTTACGACGCCCCCCTCGCCCCGCACACTTCTCCCGACGCCAGCGGATTAACGTTGTAAATCGGCGGCCGAGTAGCGGGTGTGTACCGCTCGCGGCATCCTTCCTCCGAGCTCCTAGCCCCCCTCCCTCTAAAGCTGCTGCTTCTGCTGGCGTACGCTGGCTCTTACCTTGCATATCCGTCTACCGGTTGCGCGAGCTTGCTAGAGAAGGAGGGGCGAGTTCTAGGCCGCGCGCAACTAGGAGCCGAGGAGAGATGCTGCTGCAGCCGGCTTGGGCTCCCGTGTGCGCGCCCCGGGAGGCCAATGAGCCTCAGGTGTCCGCGCTTGTCCCAACCTCGACAAGTTGCAGAAGCGCCCGTGTAATGCGAAATTATGCATCGTGATTTAAGTACTGGTCGAGCGTGACCGTCTCCTCCTCCCCCCACCCCAGCTCTACTCCTCTCTGTGTAAGCTGTAAGCCTGACTTGAAAGCCTGGCTGGTTATAGGCTGTACAAGCCCGGGCTCTATGCTCATGTGTGCCTTGCGGAGATACGAAGACACACTTTATTGCTTGCCGAGAATCCTTTTTTTTCTCTCTTCCTTTTTGTTTTATTGCTTGACTAGATATTCGAGTGTAATGGGAGATAAGAAATTAGCCTGAGTTAATGCTCGAGACTCCTGCTAGGCTGCTTGTTTCTCTCTTGTGTAAATAAGTCGAGAGTGGGATATTTTTTTTTTAAATTGAACCTTTTTCTTCTCCAACGGGAATGAATGCTCGTTGCGTTATCCGGGTGTTTAAGATTTTTTTTTTCATTTTGCCAATCGAGGGTCTTTAATGTAATTGTTGAAATTGTCGACGGCACATACGGATTTGTTTACGGGCTTTGAATTCGTAATTGCAACACTACCTGTTGTGTGTACATGTATATACGTATATACAGGTAAATCACGTTTTAAATTCTCGGCGTACCGTTGTAACCATACGCGCGCCTATATGCACTGCGCTACCATATCGTGGCCGCGCGCGGAGTTTACGCACAGTGAATGAAGCGAAATGAAAAAATACACGTAGGGAAATTTAATTAAAATTGTCGGACGGACGAATAAAAAAACAACAACAACTGGCCGCGCTGCCGCTTCAATTACGGCTTATATGTATACTTTGAAAATTTTTTACTAAACTTTTGATCGCTCGAAATTTAATGCCAAAGGCCGAGTAAAAATTAAACTATCCAAATGCGCGCACAATATGAGCATTAAAATATACTCTCCCTGTAGGCTGGGGAAAACTAAAAAATAAAAATCCGACGAATTTCCAGCTGACAAAATTTCGCTCTCTCCAAAACGCAATCCGCCGAGGCAATTCCGGAGAGAGACGAGCTGGCGGGGGGGTGGGGGTTAAAATAAAATTTCCCGAGAGAAAAATAATGTGCCTTTCAAACGCTGAATTAACCGTCATAATAGCCTCGCTCGACAATGCACGTGAATCTTAGCGTATTCTCTTTCGTTATCTCGCAGCGTCGTTTTTTTTTTCTTCTTCCTTTTTCATCCTGCCGCCGTGCGCGCAGGGGTTATACAATATCCCCCGCTGCTGCCACTCCCTCCCCCGGCAGCTCCTCCCTCCCACGTCAGCTGGCCGTTCTTTCATTCGCCCACTTTATTGCACACATCGTTAAGCCAGTGGAAATATGAGAGCTGCCTCGCGCATTCGCATTGTGCCCGCGGTTATTCCTTGGGCGCGAGAGAGGATCCGCTGAAGCCCCGAGTTACCATTTCTATATTTTCCCCCCCCCCCCCCCTCCCTCATCGCCAAAGCGAGCTTGCGCTGGTACGTGTTTGGCTAACTAGGGGAAAAATAACTTTTGCCAAACTTTACAAATCCGAGTTTACAAATCTTTTAAAATCGTTTTAAGCCAAAAAGCAAAAGCGATTATACTTCGGGCGAGGTACACCGTGTGTCGACAGCTTGACCCATAAGAATAAAAAAAAAGTGGGGGACCAAGTAGGCGGGGATCGTTCGATCATCCACAGGCTACAGGACAGGTGGATCAGGCCGTGCCGGCTCCGCGGATTTCCCTCGGGCGCTTCGGCGTCGACAGGCTTTGTCTCCCCTCGCGGCGGCCGAGATTACTTATGTGCCAACGTGCGCGCGGACAAATAGCGCTACCGACGTTCACACCCACACGCGCGGACTTTGCTCCGAAGCAGGAGAGAAGGCTTTGATGGTCGTATAGATCGAGAGAGAGATGCCCAAGTGCCGCCCACGCGCTCTCGGGGAAAGAGGCTGCTGAAGCGCGGGAGGGATCTCGCTGACGCCCCCGCCGCTTATATTAATGGCCGCCGCGGGCATATTTCACTCGGCTGCTGCTGCTGCTGCTGCAGGGCTGACCTTAGCCCCCCCTGCTCGTTTTACTCCTTTTCCAATCGCACGCCCGGACTTTCTGCGTTGCTCTCGCTTTGATCCTCGGTACGCGCAGCGGACGTGTAATGAGCGTATTAATAACTCGGCACCGAGACTCTACTCTCTCTCTCTCTGGGCGCGCGCGCGTGAGGTCATTTTTCATGCCGGGGCGCCGCGAGGGCTTCGCTTTATTGGTAACCCATATAACGCGCGTCTTGGGCCTCTGCGCTCTTTGTGTATCTTACGCCCGGTGCGCGCCGTTAATCATCGGCCTGCCCGCGCGCGTGTACAACGCAGTTTTGCCGGGACTCTCTTTGCACGCGGGCGCGCTACTAATGAGCGTTAAATATCGCCTCGCGGCGTTTTGACGCGCGGCTGTCGTTACTTTTACCCTGCCCGTGAAATGTGGCTTTGTTTACTCGGCTTGACGCTCGATTTGCCTTGATTGCCTTGCTCCCCTCCCTCTCCCCGCGATTTATGCGTGGACTGGGCAATACGGCTATATGTGCAGCAGGTTATAAGTTTCGGACCAAGTTCTTGCGGTCTATACCCTCTGTCGTTAAACAAACAACTTATGATTTTCCTTCGATTCCTTTGCTTCCAAATAAAAAAAAATTAATTTCTCTACCGATTAACAAAATAAACAAGAATATATATCTCGCGAGAGCATCTTGAAAAAAGCCTTAAACCTCAATTTCCCGATTCGCTCGTGAAATAATCAAGGCGGTCCGAGCTGTCGTCGGTCCAATAAAACGTCCGCATCGAAAGCTCCGGAGAGCGAAGAGCAGCCCCTGGCTCGAGTCCCCTAGTCCTCGAAACTCTCTCTCTCTCTCTCTCGTACAGCCAGAGCTATACAAGCGCGCGGATCTCATCCCGGCGTCTCTCCCAAGCGAGCTATCGCGAATCTGCGCTCTGGTCCCGCTATCTCAACACATCTCTAATTACCCGGCTGATTTATCGGGCGCGTCGCGACGAAAAACCGTCCCTCGAGAGGCCACTCTCTCTCCTCCCGCCTCCCTCACGTCCGGCTACAACAGCGACGATGGCTTTCCCGTCGCCATATTTCCGTCCTACCACCGCCACGACGGCCTGACGAGATTTATCCCGGCGTCTAATCGCGACCGAGGCCTCTATATGTGTGTGTCTGTACTGAGGAAGTAGGACCAGGGGGGGAGGTGGAAGAGGGCAAGCGGCTGCCGGCGCTGCGCGAGTGCGCCTCACGGATTTGTCCGGATTTTTCAGAGGCCCGATGTAAAGGCTCTAGGCGATAGCTCTACGATAGTCCGAGAGTGCTAGGGGATGGAGGGGAACTGGGGGAGACCAGTACGCTGACGCTCTCGAGAGCGACGTAGAATTACGCCTGTCGCGCGAGCGCGCGAATTTTGTAACCTCGTAAATTTGCGCTTATGCGCTTGCTTAATGCGTCTATCCCCCTTTCCTCTCCCCCCCACCCCTTCTCAACCCCGCGCGCCAGCAACAACCCTGGAGCACTGGTATATACGTCGTCTTTTGCGCCAGCGCGTGTGTACGTCTGTTTTAATTGTAAAACTGAGCTTGACGTTAATTTATTTGATTGTCAGGATTTGCGTTCTGTATGTATGTGTGTGTTTGCTGATTTTTCAGCTTAGTACACGTTCGCTGCACATTGTGTCATACACGCGACGCTTGTCTGTGTACACAGGTTGTACAGCCTCCAACGGATCTTTCTCGCGATGAAAACATCGCGTCGTGTCGCGTTGTATATATCGCGCGCGCGCGCACACGAGCTGATAACTCACGACAAGTTTTATACCTGGCGAACAAATTAATGACGAGGCGTCGAGTCGGCTTTGTACATACGTTTAAACGTTGAATATTGTTGTTGTCGAAAAATTCAATGGAAAAGCGATTTACGCGAAAAGAAAAGGATATATCGCGCAATAATACGGAGATTTACAGGGCTCCGGGGCGGGTTTATGAATTCCGTGTCGAAACGCGTTTAATTAATAAAACTCTGGCGTAGGACGAGAGCCGCGCACCGCAGAATCCGCGCGCGAGCGAGCGACGTACAACGCGCCGACGCAACCGCGACTACATTTCCGTAATTCCATCTATTTTTTTCCCCTCCTCCCACCGCCCCGGCAGCTTCTATAGCCTATCCGCAAATTTCACCGCGAATACGTGACATTTTCGAAGTGCGCGCGCGTATAGGCGTAATTCAGTGTGCCCTAGCTCCCCCGCGGAGCGACATGTCGAGCTACAACTCTGGTGCGCGCACTCTTCGCCGTTTTTTTCTCTGCCTTTCATCAGCCGGCAACCGCACGACATCTTGAATCTATATAAAAACGAAGCGAATTTTTAGCGCGTAATCAAGAGCCTGCAAGTGGCGCACTCGAGAATTCGCGAATGGATTTTTTTTTATTGCTTCGCGAATTTTCGTGGAATATATCTCGTAGGCAGGAAATGGGGCAGGGGGGACTTTGGATTGAGCGAGCGGACTAGCCGGGAAAGCCGAATTTCGGGGTAAGCTGCTTAAATATTGTTTAAAGCCGCGAAAGCCATTAATGCCGCTTCTGGCGCGTTGGGAGAGGGGGGGGGAGGGCTTGCGGATTTCGCACATGCGGGCTTGTAAAGATTAAATGATCTATTGTGGCGCAGCCTCTCGGACTCGTGCTCGCTTTCTCGTTTAACTGCAATATTTTCCTACTATTTCACTTCGTGCCCCCCACCCTCCTTTACCCCTGGGAACTTGGTATGAATTTTACTACACTTATTTCGGTATCTCCCCTTTTTATTGTTCATATTGCGAGAGAAAGTAACAGCGAGCTCTATGTACGTTGTAAATTTGTACGGAAATAATAAAGTAAGCGCAGCGTTTTAGACAAATTACGTATATTCATTGAGAACAATTGTAAAGTTTAACTATCCGAAATAAAACGTCTTTTTTATTTTACAATTTTTTTACGTTGGTCATGAACAATTTAAAGAGTGAAATTTCTTAAGCGTTAAACGAAAATAGTAATTGTAAAAAAAATTCCTGGAAAAGCGATGAAAAGCATCCTAAATTCGTCACTCGCCGCGCCTGGCGTTGTCCGCAGCGATCATATCTGCTCCTGCTTGCAATATCGACGTGAGCAATCAATCGGGCGTGTGTAGGTCCGTCTAGGCAGGTAGGGCGAGAAAGTCAAGCGATAAGCCGCTTGTAGACACAGATGAAAAAACTCGAGCGGCTGACCCTTCTGGCCTCACGGGGCATTCGCAGAAGCGAGTCCGAGACGATAAGATTCCAGCGGCTATATGCACACGGCGGGCCCAGTAGAGATACGAGCGCGCCGACAACTGTATTTCAGGGCCGGCGCGATTGCGAGGAACGCGGGGAACGCGCTAGAATGAGAGATATTAGCGCGCTCATACACACGCGCGCGCGCGACTGTAATTTTTAGCCCCTCCCCGCGTGTGGTGTGGCGCGAGAGAGAGAGCTATTTCGAATGTACATCTGCGCGATAGCGATAACACGTTTCTGCGCCCCGCTTATCAGATATCGGGGCCTGGATTTATTAACCCGCGCGCGTATTCACGCCCCGAGCCGACGCGCCCCACCCCCTCGAGCTATACAGCCTGTTACAACGAGATTTATTAATTATAGATTGGCCGAGTCTGCCGACGATTTTTACGTCCGAGCTTGCCAGTTTCGGGTAATTCCCTTGCGCTGCATCCCCTCGTCCTCTATTTTTCGTTATACCTTCTCGCGCCTTCTCCCCCTATACCTCGATAGATATGGTAATTTTTAGTGTTTCGTAAATATCGCCGCTATCGTGGATTATCTTGTTCAAATGCAGTCATCGGCAAAGTTCAACAGAGAAAAGTGTATTCTCGAACGAATATCAAGCTGTTCTTTTTTTTATCCTTTGATCTAGTCCTTGTTTCCATAACCTTAAATTTTTAACGAGTGTCAAGTGAATGATTTGAAATGGATTTAAAATTTTCTGAAAGTTGTAAAAATTTGTTCGATCCAGAAAATAAAAATGAAGCAGCTAGAAAAGAATTTAGCTACTTAGAGCCGGAACAACAAGAATTTTTGGACAAAAGGAAAATACTCGAAAGACGCGAAAATGAAGTGTACTTTAAAAATCATCCGGAAATTCGTGGAATGGTTACGCTAATGATAAGGTAACTTGATTCATTAAAAATCTTGAAAAACATTATTTTCACAGTTTTTAATACTTGCCATCATTACAACATAGGCATATATTATCCAAAAGATTGGAATCAAAGTGCGACACCCTAGTGTCCGTGATACAATATTTCAGTAGACCAAAACTCGAGATAATCACGGATTTGTTGGATTACTTTTTGGAGACGGATCCAACGGCAAAATTCGTCGAGGTACTGCAAAAAGAGATATCCGAAATCAAAATAAAGGAAAAATGCGTTTTGAACTGTTACTCGCCACCGTAATGACAGCAAATTCATCCTATCAATTCAGTTACCTAACCTAACCAATGTAAAGAAGTTCAATTAATAACGATCCACTACATATTAGACATTATAAAGGTAAATTTAACTATCAGGGTAATGATTCACCACTTGTTTTCGAGACCCCGGCATACATGTGAAAATACGCGTACGGATAGAGAGCGAGAGAGAGATAGATAGACGGTGGATTACGTGCTCGTATATATAAACGCGTTTACAAGTGAGGGCTGAACAATTGACGTGGAAACTCGAGACTCGGAGGCTGGAGACAAGCCGACAATTCGATGGAATTTCTTCCCTTCTCGAACGGCATATCCGCTATCAATCGAGTGCTAGACGACATCCTCTCAATCATCATTACATTAACGGTAATGATCCATTAGCATCCATCAAGTGGCTGTCGTTGATGCCTGTCCGGCCTTTATCGGAAACTCTCCCAAGCTATATATCCCAAAAGAGACAGAGAAAGATGCGGAAAGAGCGAGAGAGAGGACGAGATAGAAGGACCGGGGGATGAAGAGGTAGCGAGAGAAAGAGAGACAGTGTAGAGAAGAAAGGAAGTGAAAAGAAAGAAGAGAAAGAATGACGGCTAGGGGGTGAGAATGCAAAGATTAGAAACGAGGAAAATGACAAGATTAAGAACGATTTTCTCGATTGCATTTACGGATTAGATTTTTAGATGCACTTGTTTTATCAATGACTAAATTAATATTTACCGCAAATGTTTTCGAAAGTGAATACAATCTATAGCGTTTATAAAATTCGTCCAATCCCACGCAGCTTGTCTTATCCGGAGAAATTAAACCAGATATCATATTGCGTAAATTTGATAATTCTTTTTTGTTCCTCGTCTCGATTCTCAATTGCGTGTATATCAAAAAGTTTAATCAAGACTTTGTTCGCGTGTAACCTTGCTCCGAGCACTAATTCCAGCTCTATACGCGTATAAGGAATACGCAAGGTCGGTCGCTTTGTAATATATAAGATTGGAGGTAGGTATAACCTTTGGGGAGTCCCGAGGGGCATAAACAGGACCGAGGTGTATATACGCAGGATGCGATGCCTGTGGAAACGAGCCCAGAGGGGTGTGGGTGGTCGAGAGACCTGGGAAGGGGGGGGCATGGCGAGGTGGAAGGGCAAAGGGTTGTGTGTTGGCAATGGAGACTGGCGCTTAATTAAATAAAATATCTCGATCCTTGTTTCCCTCGACGCTTGTGCTCCCCGCCACGTGAACAGCGCGGCATGACTGTAAGAACGAGACAGAGCTATAGATGAGTCCGCGAGATATACTCCGGGAGCTTGAGCGGACAGAGCACCTATGGGGATGCTTCTAACACTAGCTCTGACGTACCTCGTCAAAAGTGATGGCAGACGAGATGAGAGAGAGACTGTTGCCAGTTGGAAACTTCGTCCTTTTATGTCACATATATCACTTGAGAAATTTAACGAATTTGATAACAGTCATAAACCTTTTATCATCTTCTCCCTCTCAAAAAATGAAAAAATTACGTATTTCCTCGGGAAAAGCTCGCTAAACAAAAGCTGATAGTTGAAGCATCATTAAATACTTTTCCTTTCAAAAAAGCAGATAGGACGATAGTCAAGTCGCGGGGGAGGGACTTTGGTTCGAGCAAGGAAGATGAAGAAGAAGAAGAAGACAGAATGCACGGCTTGGAAGCTCCGGTATAGTCCGCGCGGCGCACGACGCGGGGCAATCCGAGCGAGCGCCCCGGAGCAGTACAAGTCTTGCGGCTTGTACCTTGCGCGCCGCATCCCCTGGAATTATACATACACCGCATCTGGGAAGCAGCCAGCAGAAGCAGCTCGGGAAAAGAGAAATGGAGGAGGAGGAGGAGGAAAGCGCGGGACGACTCTTCCGCGAAATGCAAACAAAGCAAAGCCGCGCGAGCGTATCGCTTTGACGGAGCAGGGGAGATTGCATGTGTATGTACCCTGTGTGCACCGGCTGCTGCCGCCGCCACTGCTATGCCGCCTACAGACCAGACTCGAATGGCCCGGGGGGGTAGAGAGAGAGAATACAGCGGCATTGTTGGCTCTAAGCGCGTGCTCCTCCGTTAACGGCTTAATTCTTTTTCAAATGTTTAATGCTGGGGAAAAATTGTCGAGAATACCGCCGGTAGAATAAGCCTTGTCGGCTAATTTGTTTCTTTCAATTAATGGGACCATTGTGAATATGTTTGCCAAAGATATTCCAGGATTGATTATTTGTTATTGTATTATCACGTACTTTAAGTACCATTAAGTTTTTGATATATAGGTGAAAGAATTGAGCCAAAAATCAACGATGCAACGATGGCACTTGTTTTCAAGTTCCGAGACCCTATATAGCTACAAGCGACTCGACTTTCCACGAGAGTATGGAAGTCGAAAGTATATCGAAGAAAATAACTTTTCACGGCTTCACGTGTAAAAGTCCTGAATTCTAATGCGCCCGCGATATACAAGTTTAAAGGGATAAGACTATAGAGTTAAGAGGAACTTCAAGTCGGTCTCATTAGCACACCTCGTCTTGTGCATTTAATGCGAGGGAAAAGTGGGGGGGGGGAGAGGAGCAAGAGAAGGTTAGCGAGAGATTAAGTGACTCGTAAACGACTCTAAGCACCTCGCCAACCTAATGCCAAGTCGTTTGCGCGTTTAGGGTTTTGTTATTAACATCGCACACTTGCCAGAGCAACTGTATACCTGACCTTAAACGCAATGAACCGCACTCGGCTAATTGTTTGTCCAACGAATGCTCCATCAAACTATATACGTTTACGTTTTACCAAGCAGTTTTAAAAGCCAAAACGCAATTTTCCATTTATTTTCAAAGTTTCACTTTGGATAAACCTAAAGACTTGGTGAAAAAATGTATTTGTCAACTCGTTTGTCGCTTGCTTCAACAACAAGGAAATATAATATTAAATGGTCCATTCGATTAGGCGGAGGTGAATATAAAGCCAGCGCCGGAGCGTAGAGCCGACTTAGAGGGTAGATGCAAATGCAAAGTCGGCGCGCTTTAATGTCAATTTGTGAGTCACCGCAGTGGTCGGTGGCCGAGGGGGGGACTGAGAGACTCTAGTGTCCCCGAAGGCTGGGAAAAGTTGAATTTTCCAGCGAGCATGATTAATTGCCGGTTGTCCCCCGTGCAATCATTACCCCCTACCCTCCTTATACCGGCTGGACTATCGGGAGTAGTTTCTAAGTTTTAGCAACAAACGAAAGCCCTAATCGTAGTTCATTTCGAACCTCTGGTCCTCGGCTCTCTGCAGCTGCCCCGACGACGAACTTTTAATTAAGCGGACAATCAAGTAGCGAGCTCGGGCCTCGACCCAAACCGAATGGCCTGTAGTTTGAATATTCAAGGATGCAATGAACCGTTGAAACAGTTGTCGATAGTTTTATTCGTTATGCCAGCTAGACACGTATACTTGCTAATCTAAGTTTTTACATTGCTCGAGATTCATCTAACTGCTTGCTTTTCTTTTTTATTTCAGTAAATTTAGTAATTTCGTCTGTGCTGCATTATTATTGGAAATGTCAATATTGAAGAACTTGCTATTGGTGAATTCTATTTGTGACATGTACCAGAACTGCTACGTGTGGTATAGGTAAGTTATCTATGTACATCTAAAGTAAAATTAACTAATTCATCATTGCCGTTTTGATTCCATTTTAATCATTTATGTGTTCAGTGCCGTTTAATTTAACCTCGTGTATTATTAGAAGTTGATGAATTTTACCAGCATTACATCGAAGAAAATTTCCGAAATCCAATAACTAAACAAATAGGTACGTAATAGAATTAAAACTGTAATAGCGTATTGTTTTTGCGAGATAAATATTAATTTACCAAAATCTAATCAGCATATCCCCCATGGGAAATATTGAATTATTCTTCCCTTTGGATGTCAATTTCTCGACGAAATCTTAGAAACCACTTCGCAACGGGAAGATCACATTATTCCCTCCCTCGAGATATAAAGGAGAGAGTCGTATTCAAATTGAAGTGTGAAATCATGTAAATCGCTAATTAGATTTACCTAATCAAAACCACAGAGAGAATGAGTGACAATAAACAAAATCAATTCCCAACTATTCGACTAAAAACACTTATCTCGACCCTAAATCTAAAACGAGAAAAAGACGCGAAGAATAGAAGCAAATATTCGACTAGACTACGGAATTATACCCTTGTCGACCTCTAGTAAGCACACCGGGGTCTCGCACTTTCTCCCAAACAGTCACTACGCATATATACATACAATCGAATTCGGCGATCGAAGCGAGTCGGGGGAGTTGAGTTTGCGCCGATGGCCACATTGATACTTGTATTGCTACTGATAGCTCAGTGTCGAGCTAGTCATGGCTATTTGACCCCAGAGCTAGCAGACGATACCAAGGCAAACGCTCGGCTTCGCTTTCGGTTATATAGATTGAGAGGCCAGTTCGGAGAGACTGGGGGGGACGGGATTAGAGCCTCGTCCACTGGGGCACAATCGCCCTCGTCTTGGACGCTCCGTTGTCGCAGATGACTAGTCCTTTTTCACGTGTCGATACGAGTTTTGAATTTTTTTTTCGGAGACGACGTTCTATTTCTGCAGATTTCGGCATTGATACGCGTGTCCGAATGTACGGGTGCTCGAGCAGTCATCGATGGGAAACTTAATGATTACTACATGTTTTCGGAGAAATACGGAATCGAAACTCCTGCAATTAGAGGCTTAATTAAGCTCGAGCTAAACTTGCGACCTCTGCTCTCTCGCAGAGCAGGCCAAACAGTTGTAATAAAGTTATGCAAGAAACGATAACACTGTAATCGAACATTTCCAACATAAATTTCACGAAATTTTCGGGGTATAGGACTCGCGTGTGTCGCTGCAGCGGCGCCCCACAGGCGTGTGCGTCTCTTCTCTGCTTTTCTCTCTGTCTCCCTCTCTGGCTGCCGCTGGCAAGAGAAGAGGCTCGGTATTAAACAGATATCAGCGCCAGATATCGGCGGCACGTCTCGAGTTCATGTTTCTGCGCTTGCAGCACGCCCCGGCCATTAGCAATAGTGGCCTTTAAATTACTTTATCTAATTAGTAGTTATGCCGGAGCGCGCACCGGCGGCTCTCGCCGCTAACTCGCGGAAACTGAAAAGAGCCATTTACCCACGCTGCTGGCAATGAGATTATTTCTTATTTCATACCCTGTTGTACTCGTCCTAGTCAAATCGGTATTGTTCATTTTCAATTGTTTAATTGTATTTTTTTTCATCATTGATTACAAAGACACCTGAAAAGCGTTGAGTTTCAATGCCGAAATCCTTTGGAATAAGAGAGAATGTGATCTCCGACCGCAGAGCCACAACCACACACGGATATACTGTACACTAACCATCTGAATGTAGTTATTAAAGAGCCCCTGCACATACTGCACACCTCAAACACTGCGGTGTATGTCGGGATAGCATACCTAACTACATCTTAACTTTTCTTACTTGTTCATTTGCTCAACTTGAACGTAAATAAACAAGTAGAAAATAAGTTATTAATTTCGATTGTTTTACAAAATTCATCGTTTATTAAAAGAAAAATGAATCGCTCGATATTGCTCGCAGGCTATTTTCCGTTTATACCTCGCGATTTCATTTTATCTCGCTCCCATATTAATAAGTAAATTAAATTTTCATTACTCGGACTAAATTTAGCCGAAGTCGCTTCTCAATTAGAATTCCCGTTTGGTAAATTCCGCTAAAAGTCATCTCATGCATTAATACAACGGCTAGTAACAATTATAAATCGCTGATTTTATACACGCTTGCCAGCTACAGCTTTCTACTTTGAAATACGACAATAGCCTTTGAAAGCGCAAGAAAGTATTTTCGAAGATGAAATACCGCGATACAGAGTATAAGCTCTCTCGCAGCTCGAGCTATTTCTTCCCGATATTTTTACCCGCATTCGTATTTAGGTGCGACGTTAACGAAATGTAACTCAGTCATTGCTGCTTAGCATGAGAATAATTAAACTTGAGGTGGATCAACTTGCTCGTACGGAGAGTATCCAACGCAGTAGCATCGGTAGCACGGGTAAAGCGAGAAGGGGGAGGGTGGAAGAGGAGCGGTAAGGTGAGGAGTAGTAGGAGAGTGGATGGATGGTGGGGACAGAGAAAAGCTAAGCAGAGTAGCAACAGGAGCAGCAGCAGCAGGCGCGTAGTAACAGTGGCCACAGCTGAATCTGAAGTTCTTCATGCATTAATACAAATTCAGATGCGTCTCGGTCGTGAGCACGCGCGCGCAAGCTCCAGCTAGGCCCGGCGCCCCTGCTATACGGGAGGTCACGCAAACAAGTTACAAACTGCTTTTGATAGACGAAGAGAGAGTCATGCCCGCGGACTGCTGCGCCTTATATACCTCTATCTTGCCTCTCTCTCTATCTCTCTCTCTCTCTCTCTCTCTCTCTCTTGCCCCCGCCCGCCGAAACTTTGGCCGCCTTCGCCGTGGAGCCGCGATAATGTTCCGCACGGCTGCCGCTCCCGCGACACACTTGGCCCGAAAGCGCATCCAGGCCTCCTCCTTCCCTTCCCTCTCCCCCAAGCCTTAGCTCCGATAGCCAAGGTGGAAACTCTTGGCTGGGCACGTGCCTTACCTCCGTCGAGACGCTTAAAACTCTCAGGCTTCCTCCTGCTGCTGTCTTATACCCCCGTTGCTCTCTGGCTTTTGTCACGCCTACACCTGCAAGCTCTGCGACAAAAATAGCGCAGACTGAGCTCCTGCGCGAGGCTCAGCGATGATTAACTGTATATATACATCTTAAACTCGAATGAAGCTTTGTTAAACAAAATAATGACGAGAACTTCTTTTTCATTCTTTGGACAATTCGAAATTTACACTCAAAGCATATTCATACATCATTTCTACCAATTTAATCAAACATCGAGTACATATGCGCAAATTCGAATTGGTCGCATAGTTATGTGCTTGCGGCTCCAGTGGCAAACGTAATAACATTACATATTAACAGACGATATGTACACATAGTCACATACAGAGAGCAAAGTATGTACGCCGCTAATCACCGTATACGTTTCGGCAACTCTCGTGCCGGGCATTTCTACAAGATTAATACTCGATACACGTCAAAGTCAAAGTCATATTTGACTATCGATCCTCGTTCGCTTTTGCTTTGTAGCTTTGACTCGGCCGGCGTTAATATTGAAATTTCGTTCGTTAATGAGGATTCCACGAGTAAGCGGATATACTATCTCAGATTGACTTTATTTCCCTCAACTACGTATGTTCGAAGTTTTTAATAATGTAAAATCATTGGCAAACTCTAATATTTATAATTTTATTCAGTTCATTGAAGAATATACTATTTTTTTTCTCTTACGTTAAATTTTTACGTTGATCATGTACTAATGAAGATGAATAAACGTTGAGTGTATATGAGCCAGCAAGTTCTAAAGTTGAATTAGCGTCGATATTTCTATGTTCGCTTAACTGCAGTAATGCAAACGTTTTAATGTATTCCTTCCGAGCAGTTTACCCCGCTCTGAAGTTTACCGGAAAATGAATTCACAAATGAACATTACGCGCATTAAGCTCCTTAACAACGTCTTACATCATAAAACCCGAGCAATAGATATAGATATTAGTTTTAATATCTTTTATGTATTATTTGCTAATTAAGAAACGAATTAAAAACGATGTCAATCTTAAATTTAAATTTCAATAGGGGAGAAATGTCGAAACAGTCGTAGCTACACGACACGGGTATATCACTGACCTTCGTGGCGTGGTTTTAGTTTGAGAAGCAGGTTTTCAATAGGGAAAATAAACAAAACGTTTTTAATTCAGATAACAGTGTTTAATATTTATAAAAATTTCGATCACGTGCATTGAACAGCTGGAAAACGAAAAATTTAAAATTTACAAGTCAAAGTGACTTTTAAGTTTTTTATTAGTTATCTTGCACTCTCTATTTTCTAAAAGTACGTAATTGTAAGACAGTAATTGTAACATATATAAACTAATATACCATTGAATCATATAATATCAAGTATAAGATATTAGAATTTTGAACTATTGCATTTGTAAATCGTTAAGTTATGAAGAATTTTTTTCCTGAATAGATTTAAATGAGAAATGGCTTCGCATTTGTGGTTATCCACGCATTCTGTATATTTTTTTCATAATACCCATGAACTGTGAAGAAATAAATACTACAGGATCTCTGTCAAATAGTCCCATTTATTCAGGTTTGTTATTCTCTTTGTATTTGACCACTGCCCTGACTTTATAGGCGTTAACGAAACCAAATATAACATTACATGTGATGTAAATTTATTTAATTACTCAAATTTGCATTTTTCTAAAATTTCGTATGTCTTTGGCAGAATCAATTATTGCTAAAACTTTTTCATATTCAAAAAGCAAACTTTGCGTTTTGATTTCTCAGCATTTAATATAAATAAGGCTATTCGAACTGCACGTGTATGGAAAACATATTTTCATTAAAAGCATATTCAAAATTTAGAAAAATTCAAAGAAAAATGTTTAGCGAATAAACTGTATTTAAATATAGCTTTAGAAGACTTGTCACATAGATTTATTTAACGATTAAATAAAATATAAACCTAAATAAATAACATGTTAATATGAAAAATCAAAAACAAGGAAACCTTTTATTTTGATTAACTGATCTAATTAATATTGACAATTGTTAAATCCAATCGTATTTATTAATTTTTGCTCTTTTCTTTGACCGCTGAATGTAATAAGCTCTTCGTAACGTTTGCTTTTAACAACTTAAATCACTATTTCTTCGGAAGTTGCACTGCTGGTGCAGGTTTTGATAGATCCGGGGGTGTCGTAGTCAACATTATTGGCAATATCTCATCGAATAGTTCGTCCTTGATTGTAATTGTTTTTATTACTGAATGTAATGCCCTTTGCAAATAAGTAACATCCTGAAATAATGAAAATTGATACAAGGAAATCGATAAACATGGTGTACGTTACAAATATGAAACGAAAATCTTACGTTTGCTGTTCCAAAATAATCGCTTTCGGCGTGAACCAATACAATTGGTGCACTAACGAGTGTCAAATTATATTCCGGAGGTGTGTCCTGATGATAAACATCTTGATTTTTGCAAGAAAAAATTCCACATTCGTAATCGTATTTTTGCAATTTTCCTGCATATACAAATAAATACATAAATTATTAAATTTCAAGTCAGACAAGTCGAAAAAATATTTGGCATCATGCGAAGGATTATTTCATTTACCAGACAACATTAATTGATAAAAATGTTCTATTATAAGTCTTGACGTTCCTGCAGGGGTGTAAGCCATTATCGTGGCCTGCAAAAAATTTATTTTCTAAAAAGAATATATTATTTTTATTAGTATAACAAAATGTTCTTGATACTTACGACGTCGATGCCTGTTGTATCCATTAAGCTACTGAGCATCCCATGGCAAAAAGTACTATTTGATGTTTGGCAGTGACTTTGTATTATTTCCAAATGATAAGTAGATACGGGTAACATTTGATAAGCAATGTTCCATTTTGCTAAAAACTGTAAAAATATAAAAAGTATTTATCAATGTAAAAAAAAATATTATACTAAAACGACGGAACACTTACGAGGGTTGATAACGTTAGAGCTTTCAATTCAAGGTTGAAGTTTTGGAAATAAACAACTGGTGCTAGATTTACAAAAAGATTTATCTTATTATTATATTCTGTTTTCGCGGACAAAAGCATGTACATTAATGTTGTGCCCATCGAATGCCCCACGTAAGTCAGACTTATTTGCTGAGTTTTATTCATGACAAAATCGAGCGAAGTTTTGAGATCTTTCACAGCGAAGTCGTCCAATCTAAAATAAAGTAATCGGATATGACACTCAATCATTCAACGTTTCATCAAAGAATACGGTCGAATACTTACGTAAAATTCCAAAATTCATTATGCATATCAGGAAGATATACGTCATGGACTCGCGAGTACGTATTTCCCCTAACGTTTCCAAAGAAAAGATCATAGCCTTGATCCGCCAGCTGAAATGCTTCAAGATAAAATTTTTACTTATTTGCCTTTTTTCTCAAGAGAAAACTCGACGTGAATCGAATAAAAGAAAAGGTCGAAATGAATTTTTACCTAAAGATTTAGCAGGGCCTAGTACTACCCACACATCCGATGAGCCGTACAATCCATGCTGCATAAAAACTGCTCTTCTTTTCTTTATCGGTGAATCCGTTCGAAAAAGTCTATGTATAACCAAAGTATATCCATCCTCCGTTTTTACTTTATAATCTTCCGCGCTGTAGCCCCTGTACTGACTAACTAACCCGATCTAAATGAAAAAAATTCAAACAGATTATCAAAACAGTTGTTTTAGCCAAGCCTTCTGCTGGTCTTAAGAACTTACAAAATCGAGAAGAGTATCATTCATTCGGTTTTCATGCTCCTTCAAACTCCTTACTCGTGTTGGAGTGACAATGGATTCGAGAGCTTTTAACACTGATATTGTGTTTCCATCGTACAAAGTGTTGACGCTGTATACGATGGACGTAGCTGAAACTATTACTATTGTGCACAACAGAAGGAAAATAGTTTTTAACATGTTGCAAATTTTTTCGTCGTACCGATAACTATCTGAACTGACGAGACACTTTAAATAAAATACTTGAAAATTGGAAAATTGTGAAGTATTTATATGGCTGCTCGTGTATCGCGATATGTTAGAACATTCTAAATCACATCTGTGTCAATGAATTATGCTATACAATTAATACGTGTTATCTTTTTCTGAATCACAGACACCTTCGTTTATTTCACCTTGAAAAAACGAGAAGAAAATTTGGAGTAGGGTAAGTCGGGGAAATACGCAACCGTGGGTAATATGCCACTCATTCGAAATTTCGTATTAAACAATATTGTTAATGCCTGTAACTCAGTCAAATTATAAATTAGTGTGTATCTACTCATATAAGACTCAAAAACAGGCAGTAGCTACGAACGCAAATTATCGAGAAAGTAAACTCCTACATAAATAGTCTTTATCAAGACAAGTAATTTCATGATTTTTAAAAATTAAATAACATCATGCTTTATCGAATACGACATTAACCTTTATTATAAGAATCATTGGGGTAAAATGCCAATCATCGAATATATAATTATAGATTCGAAAAAATGTAAAAGCAAAAATATAATTGGAAGATATTGTCCTAAGGAAGACATTCCATTTTGAAAATTTTAATTTTATCTATTTCTTGGAAAGTTACAGGGAAAAT
>JAPYYQ010000685.1:0-79080 GCA_030522585.1 Anagyrus pseudococci | reverse complement strand
CTCTTTTGTCCCTCTCTGTCCTTCTGCTCGCCCCTGTGTGTCTTTTCGCTGCACACTGTCTGTTTTTTTTATATATATATATATATATATATATATATATATATATATATATATATATATATATATAAAGAGAGAGAGACTGGGGGGGCGCCACGGGAGTATCGCGCTCACGGCGCCCGGTACAATCCATTTGCCGGGAAACGCAATAATTGCGAATTGTAATGGCTGGCTGGGCGAGCCTGAGAGACGGGCTCTTTCTGTCCCTTTCTCTCTCACTCCCGCGCCATTATCGTGCGCACCTAGAGCGACGCTGGCCCGCGTTTCGCGTTAAGCTCCGCTTTTGCCCGCTTCTGCTATTGCGAAAGCTTTCTCTCTCCATCTTCGTTTCGCGAGCTTTTATTTCACCGGTTTAGATCCCCCCTTTTTTTTATTGTATATTTGCGACGGGCTTCTCTTATTACTTGCTTTAGCTTGACTTGCTCGAGTAAATGAGAAGAATCGTCGCCGTCTACTAAAGGTTTGCAAAAAATAATATAGTGGTTAACTGCATCAAGCGACAGAACGACTCGAGTGTGAAATAAGTCGATTGTTTTTAATAGTTTCGGTAAAAATCTTTCAATTCTATGGAATTTACCTTAATAAATGTTATTAACTACTTCAATTGCGTAAATCGTAAAAAAATAAACTAAAAGAAAACGTTCTCACGCTGTTGTAGCCTAAAGCGCGTAAAAAATGAAATACACAGAGTAGAGAGAAAGCAAAAGAGGGAGAGAGCAACTGGACCGAAGTTATTTTTCGCGCGTAGCATCCCGACACCAGCAATACTATTCTGCATTTGACCGTTGACGAGGGGCTTACAGCGAGAGGGATCGAAAAGCTCGATTGTTCCGCCGACTATCCTGGGGGTGGAGAGAGAGAGAGAGAGAGAGAGAGAGAGAAAGAGAAGGGGAGATGGTCGGAGGTATAGATATATATGTATTGGGGTAGGATAGCGCGTACACCGAAGTATCCGAAACGTCCATTAGAATTTACCGGCCAGCAGCAGCAGCGGCAGTGTGGTCCGACTGCTGCGTCGTTGGCTTAAACCGCTGGCGCAGGCTATGCTCAACGGCGAGCTTGGTATAAGCCAGCGGCCAGTCTCTATCTATCTCTCTCGCTGTTTTACCGAGGAGAATATCCGCGAGATTGCTGGCTGTGTTGGTAATACGCTTCTCGCACACACGCACACGCACACGAGCTATTTTCGCCGGGACGAGTCGCGTAGTCGCTTGTTTTCGCTATATACCGGACTTCCCGGACTACGCCGGCTTGTACTCGCTCAGCGACAGAGATGTTTCTGTTGCGCTGTCGCTCTTTTTCGAGAGCCCCACGGTTTTGCAGTAGTCTCTTTTTGCGCGTGCATTTTGGTTATATACGGACTTTCGACGTATGGTTTCCACTTTTCGATGTTCGCTTGAGCTTTGCTAAATAACCGGTCTTTCTGTTTGCTTTTCGGAATCAGAAGTTGTTTGGAGATTTTTTTGTTAATTTTTTATTTCAGACCGATGTTTTATGAACTTTGGGAATCATGTTTTGATTGTACGCAATAAGAAATAAAATTTCATTGTGATACACTTTCGAGAAAAAGGTACGGGCAAGTCAACGGTATAGTGCAGCTTTTAAAGAAAGAGAGAGGTAAAAGAATTGTATCCAAGACTCTTCACGAAACACTCGTATACATAACAGTATATGCTCCACTAAGAGCTTGCGACTACTCTACGCGTCTGACTTTGTCGCGCCTTAACTACTTACATTGCATTTGCGTCGCCAGCGCTTCCTGCTAACTAACGAATTTCATCCCGGCTGTTTTCCAAGTCTTCCATCCACTATACCCACGCGCGCGTGTGCACACACATACATTTCCCCCCTACTGTTTTTCCTCTTCCTCTTTCTCGCAATTTAAATTCCCACGACTCGTTAATCTCACTCCGTAGAAAACCTCTCACCGTAATTTTTCATTGCGTCCTCGCAGCAAAAAAAACAAAAAAGGAAAAAAGAAACACCCACGCTACTCGCTCGAGTACATAACTAGCCCCGGCTCGTTTATCCATCCAACGTTATACTCACGGGGATGGCTTCCCAAAGGTAAGCGAGAAGGAGTATGGGACTGGGTTAGCCCCAAAAGAGGTTAGCGCTCCGAGTACGTAATAATACTTGGCTGGCAGGCACGCGACTCGCGGGCGCACACGTGGCAGCTGATCAAACACAAACGTTCCGTAGCGGTAGGACGGAGAGGCGGAGGTTGAGGTAGAGGTATAGAGGAGACGAGGTAAGGGGGGGGGTAGGTTATACGCTTGCGCGCCACTGCCGGCGCGTGTAACGTATTTGCATTGGCCGAGGCAAGTACGTCGTCGTCGCGTCGGGCAGACTGTACGCCCGACGAGAGCCGCATATACGCCATCGTCGTAGTCGTCGTCGCCGCGATTAATGGCCGGCCGTGAAATACGGCCCTCGCGCGCGCATAACGCTGCCCTAGCGTTATTGCACCAGAGTTCCCAGCGTATTCGCCGAACAGCTATCCCCCCTCCTGTTTCTTTATCCGTCTGTTCTAGCTTTCATCCCTCCGGTCTTTTTTAACGTCTGCCGCGCCCGAAATACCATCTTAACGGCCTGGTAGAAGCTCCGCCAGCGCCCCGAGGAGAGACGCACTTGTGGCCCCCGACGTTCGTCATGTTTACTGCCAAGACGTCGCTGACGGAAGGCTCTCTCGCGGTAGGAGGGGGCCCAGTGCGGGAGCGACTATTCGCTCTTTCTTCGATAGCGCTACTTTTTCTCCCCCGCGCCAGAGAGCTTTGCCGGGGGTATTACGACGTAGTTGCGACAACGCGAGCTTTCGCGTGTTTTATAGGCAGAAAGCGGAGGCTGAAAGTGCCTCGGGCAATTTCGGAAAATAATAGCGAGGGATTAAATTGTGGATAATGTCCTTGGAGAGATCTGAATGGATGATCGATTGGCTATGGCTGTACGTTTTGAAGTTTATCGCTGCGATTGTGGAGAGTTTTAGAATAATTTTTAGAAAAATGAGTTTTTTTTTAATGGGGTGTTTATGAGCGTCGCAGCTGGGAAATTAATAGGCTTGAATTTATAAAACGTTTCAGCCGAGGCCGTTTAGTAGTTTTCAATTAACCTAAATAGAGAATGATTTCCGTGTTAAATATTTCACAGGGAATTACCCGCGGCGAGTTATATATCATCCGGAATGCAGCTACCGTGATACAATATTTAAGATTGAACGTGGAGCTTTTAAAACGATACTCCAATTTTCATTTTTAACGCAAGCTCATGAAAAAGTCAAATTCAACCGTTTCCCCGAGACCTCTGCAAACTCGTTGGGAAAATCGTATAATCTCCGTAATCCACGCGAATTACTGAAATATTCAAAATCAATTACACGTTTTTTTTTTTTTAAAAAAAAGGATAAAGAAAAAGAACAAAGAAGATAGAAAGAAATTAAACGCCAAGGGATTAGAGCTTTCGAGTCATGCCATTTTCACCTGATTAAATTATCTTCAAAAGAAGGGTTGACTCCGCATCGAAATTTAACGGCCGGCTACAAAGCGCCAAGTGCCAGCTACGCGTAGCTTTGCCCGAATTAATACAAACGAGAAAAAGAAGATCGGGACAACGAGTTTTTGTCCCAAGCGAATATATCCCCGACGATCCCGAGGGCGCGTAAGAAAATAATGTTCCCCCCCTTCCTGCATAGAGCGGAAAGCATAGGCGGCGACTTGAATTTGTACGGCAAACGCTGGAAGATGCCAGGTGAGATTTAGGGGTTGACAGTCCAGCCGTTATTTCGGCGTCAGAGGGGACAAGAACGTTGAGGCTCGAAGGGAGAGGAGGGCATGCGTACAAGTGAGAGAGAGGGGGGGGGGAAAGGGCCTCGGGAGCGCCTAAGTGACGTTTATGAGAATGTACTAGTACACCCCCGTCCGCGCATCAGGCTCTAGCTTAATTATAATGGCGCCCCCCGGTCTCCGCGCCATTACCCTTACCGTTTTGCGCCAGCTCTCTTTCTACCCTCTCCCCCTCCCGCCCGTAGATATCCTCCGGTTCGTCTGATACTCCAACCGGTGCTTATTACTTCGGCCGGATGCGAGGGAATGTATTTCGGTAGCAGCTCGCGGTCAGCTAGCCGGCGGACCTTATTCGGCCGGAAGTTTCGAGTCAACGAGTGCATTCCCCTACCCCTCCCCCCCCCCAGCTCGCCAAGCGTTTCGGCAATGGAAACATTGTTAATTGGCCGGTGTGCAAACGTAAACTGCCTGCCTATACAGTGTGCATCCTCTTGTACGGTAGTATGGCCACCCTCCCCCCTCCTCTCTATCTCGCTCTTTCGCTTGCGTGAGTAGCCGAGTTAATTGTTTGCGACGAGTCGAGTGCGTTGGATTCGGTCGAATCGAAAGTGCTTTTAATTAGATGTGCCAGGACTGTATACCCTACTGGCGCGCACTATTCGCGCTTTATTTATTTTGCCGAATGCGTCTACTGTAACTTGAATACACACGAAATATGTCTTTGTTATTGTTAGCTTGCTAGAGCAGTGCTTATAATGTTGTTTTTCTTTGTTTGTTACAGGTGAGTCAAGCTGTTTGCAATTGTATTTGCGGGATTGGGTCTGCCACAACGCGCGCTCACGTAAGTCCATCGTAGTGTTTCTAGTCCAAAACGTCCAGTCGAGTGGATAGCAGTCCACCCGTAGTAGGTCGATAAAGTCGGGCCTCCCGAGGAAAGGAGAGATAGTTTGACTTTGGCAGAAGCCACGGGACGAGCGGGTAAAAAGAGGGTACGAAAAAGGCCGAGACGCCGCTCTCGGTCCGTGTTATGTCAAAAACGTGACTCGGTCAGAGTTCGTCAAGGCGAGAGGTTTCGGGAAGTAGAAAAAGGACGAGTACGCCCAGACGCGCTTCCACGGGAAGAAAGAGCGAAGTGGCTGGTCGGGGGGAGGGAGAGGCTTGTTCGGAGGAGCAATAAGGAATTATTGCGGTACGATCGACAAACGGCGACTACGTGGCTGCACTACCCAACTCTGTTCTCTTGCCGCTCTACCTCCACCGGACAAACGGCTACACGCGCAAGCAAACTTTTCCTTTGTCTTCGCGCCCCGTAATATCCGCATCACACGTACACGCGCATATCGCTCTCTCTTTCTCCTGCTCTACACACGAGCTTGCGTTTGGCTTAGAAGCGAGGATCGTCAATATGTAATGCTCCTTCGTAGACGGTAGTCGAGAATGGTGTTCTCTCGCCGATTCTTATACCGCTACATAGACACATACACATTCTCGCGCGTACTGCTATAGCTGCTGCGCCGGTCTCTCACTATTTCATTGGGCGGCGCTATCTTGCACGGACCACGCGCATATAGATTCCTGCTCAGCAATGCGGGAGAAATTCCAGCCGAGTGAGAGGCTTGAATTTTTCAGATACGACACGGAGGGAGACGCTGCGCTTGGACGACGTTTGTTAATGAAATATATATAGACGGGGGAAGGCGTGGTCTATCCGTCGTCTCCTTGTATTCGCGGCTTCTTGCGCTCCGGCGATACGCTTGTTTAACTTTTTCCTTTTTTTTTAGGGAATTTGAAATTTTTTTCTCCCCGGTCTTATTTGGTTTTTCTTGGACTCGAGCTACAAGAGAAAGTCGTCCTTTGAATATTTCGCTGCTGTAATTTCGTTTCGAGTTGGGCTCCCGGAGCTTTTTCTTTTATGCATTTCGACGCATACGCGTTATAAAATTGCAATTTCTTGTATTTTTTTTCTCGAGAACTAAATGGCAAAAGCTGGTACTCGGTTTTATTATAACCAACAATGGGAAAAAAATAAACCTCGTCCCTTCCACTTCTCAGCAATCCAAAAGCCTCACGTAAGCGCGCTAGTAGAGTCGTTACACGAAAAGCCAAGTCTGAAATTTCGCGCAAAGCCCATTGGCCAAGTCTCGGTCCCTCGTCTCATCAACCCTCCCAGGAATCGTCGATCCTCGCAAGCCCATTGGAAAGGCCGAGAGAATCGCCTCCGTGTAATACAAAACACAAGCAGCGCTAGCCCGGGCCCTTGGTACGTCCTCAAGATTGCGCGTGCACGTCGTTGTTCCCCGGTCGACGACAGTTTCGGTACACCTAGAGGGCCAATCTCATCAGGGCTAATTTGTCTCGTCATCCTTTCGGTATCGGGCTCACGTACACTTAGCGCCTAGCGCCCTACCCTAGTTCGGAGGGCTCCTGACGCGATTAAAGCCAGGACGACCCGTAACGCCTCTCACCCCTTCTCTTTTGATTGCCCCCCTCTCCTCATCGAAGAATCCTTGGATTTGTCAGTGTCCCTCTTCTGCTTTTTCTACTCCTTTACTTTTTTTCTTGCGCCTCCTCGTATTGTCTCTGGAACAATAGAATCACAGCGCCGTCGATCAAGCACTGAATAAGGCGTCTTTATTCCCCGGCGGAAATGTTTCGTATGTTTTTGAAGAAAAAAAAACGACTGGTAATTTTTGGCAGAAAATCAAAGGCTATAGATTGAGGTTATTAACGATTGACATGAGGTCAGGAATAAATACACACATTCGATGTTGCGTTCCGATACGTTCGTGGTCTGCGCGTGTTGGCGCTGTAATAACGAGTGTATACACACGGGCTGTATGAATAATTCAGACGGTGAGCTATGACATTACGAGCTTTAAATTTTCGCACTAAATCTTCATTGAATAATATTAAATCCGCTCGCTCGTCCGGAATATATGTATTACGTATAACCGGCGCTACATGTTTTCGACCGCCACATACACGCTCATGCGCTCGTGCGACAAAAAAATAAACGCTCGCTTGGGTGACACATTGCGCGTCTCCCACGTAGGACGACGACGACGGCGAGGCTCCGAGGAAAAAAAAGGAATAAGGGTCAGGAAAAACCCTCTTGCGGTGATATTCTCCGTGGGAAAGCCCCGGGGCAAATAGACGCCGCCGCGCCCCCATAAATTTGCGCATCGGGGCTAAGACTGAAATGCGAGTGTTTGCGAATAAGAAGAAAAAAAAATAAGCGTAAGCGAAACGTTCTAGCCGGAGGCGAGAGCAGAAGGACTGGGCTGGCCGAGAGTCGAAAGATCCCGGGGCTGAACCTCCGCGTCCCAAAGACGATTTCTCTTGCGGAGACTGTGAGTGTAGGTGAGAGAGGTTGCAGTCCGAAAAAAAACAGGAGAAAAGAACCAAGGGGGCCGACTGAATAAGTGTGAGACGCGTCCACGTACTTCCGGGACGATTGGAAAAGCCAGCTCCTTTACGAGCTTGCAAAGCCCGGGGATCCTTAGGACAGGCTGGGCAAGACTGGCCGAAGGTAAGAGGATGGTGGTACGAGAGTGTCCCGGGAATAACGAAACTCGGACTGCTCCGCGCCGGAAATTCGCTGGGCCAAGGCGAAAATAGTTGCAGCGCCGGAGAGAGAAAACGGAGATATCAAAAGAAACTTCTTCTCTTTCCCTTATCCACCCAGGCTGTACCCTTTTTTTTGTGGGTATATGTGTTGGCTTTCTTGCGGCGGGCACTCATTTTATTTTAAGGGCACTGGGTTTTTGCTCTTTTATTCTCGCCAGAAGAGAAAGAAAGAGAGAGAGAGAGAGAGAGAGAACTGCACTCCTCTCGGCTGCTGCAGCAGCCGTGCTCTTCACGACAATGAGCTACTCGCGCCCTTTCACTCGACTAGCGTCTTAAAGGCTGAAAGGTTCTCGGGCGCGAGCACGTTGGGCTCTCTGATAAAAGCTCCGCGCTCAGGTCTTATTGGAAAATTCATCATTTACGCGGTTTCCCTATTTTTCTCTCGGCTTTTCCACTGTACCTCGCAAGAGCCCGAGGGGGGCCAAAGTATAACTGTAAAATTTTATCAAGATGTAAAAAGGTGGCGCGCAAGCAGCGTGTGCACGCAAGAGATATCATCGCGTCGGCAGGAAAGAAAGTTAAGCACTCGCGAAAGCTCTCCCCGCTCCTATAATTCCAAGCATTTGCCTAAAACAGCCAAAGTTTTCCTCTCGGCTCGTTCGCGCTCGCCCCCTGCTGCTGGCACGTCGCGACGACAAAAGATTACAAAGTTTGAATCTACACGAGCGCCTCGTAAAAAGTAGCAAATATCAGCCAGCACGTAAACGCGCACCTTAGAGGAGAGCTGGTCATGGCTCTCTTTTTTAAAAAAAACTCGCGGTCGGATGTCGCGTCAGCGTTTGCTCAAGTCTAGCTTCGCTGTCGAGACATATGAAAAAACTTGGGCGAACTTGTAGGCAAAGCTCGGGCAAAGGTTGTAACCCGTCTACCGTTGGACGAGAAATCCATCGCGTCTCAGGCTAGTAGCCCGATAAATCAGATTTCGCCGAGGAGCTCTACACTCCCACGGGCAGGAGAGTACCTGAGGCTAATGGGAGAGGCTGCTCTCTCGCTTCTTTTTCCTCTGTCTGCCTCGATCGTCCGACTCATGCGGTCAGACGCGCACGTACAACCCTCCTTCTCCTCCGGTTCCAATGAAACTGACTGACGTTTTGCCTCGGCGAGCATCTCTTCCTTTACTCCCACCTAAAGTCACGGCTATCTTCATACTTGCTCTCTTTTCTATCTTGCTGCCGATAAGCTGCAGCGACGCTTTCGTTCGATATACCATGGCACCCGACGTTGGCGCGTCGATGGGATTATCCTTGCTCCTTTGACGAGCTTTCCGCAAGGGGAAAATTGTGAAGAGCTTCCAACCAGTGCCGTTGCTGCTTCTGCAGCTGTTAAATGTTTCGGGAATAACTTAACTTTTCAAACAAATTATAACGGTTTCTTCCTATTTTCTAAGTTTGGTTGCTTGAGTTTCGGCTTCTATTGCATCGTATTTTGTTGCGATATTAGTTTTTCGTGATCCTGAAAAAATGGATAAAAAAATCTGAAATCTCGAAAACTTTCAAAAAATCAATATTTCTCGCCTCTCGGCAGCCCTAAACTCATATCCGGTTATCCATTAATTTTCCGTTTTCAACGGGGCTCTGTTTTCAAATTTCTCAAGGAAAATATATAAAAAGTTTACGAATAACGACTTGCACACTTCCACGGGCTATATCGACGCGCACTGTGCTTTTACGTTGGCCTCTAGCAAGATTTAAATCAAGCAGTTATTGCAGTTTTCCCCTCGTACGTGTAAAGCTCGACTTTCGCCGGCAGTTGGCGGGAGAGAGAGAGAGAGAGAGTTTTGTTTCGTACACTCGCGAAACTTTGCTCAGTGAGCAGTAGTAGTGGCAGCGGCGGCAGAAAGAGTAGTAACGCGAGTGAAAAACAAGTTTTCCCGTTATAGCACACGAGAGCTTCGACGTGGTAGCGCAAAAGCTAAGAAGGGAGAGAGAGAGAGAGGAAAACGAAAATGTGACTGAAGGGTGTGGAGCAGTAGTAAGAGGCAGCGTGGAGGGAGGAAGGGGAGCTGTGCTGAGAAAAAGTGGCCTCGCGCGTTTCTCTCTCGGAGTCTACAATTTCGTCACGTGCAGCCCGTAAGTTTCGCTGGCTCTAAGTAAGAAGTAAGAAGCGCCTTGGCCGCTGCTGCTGCCGCCATTGCTGCTGCTGCTGCGTCGTCCTCGGGTGCTCGAATTCCTAAGTAGCCGAGCGACGGGAGTTGGTGGAAGGGGACAAAGGGGGAGGCTAGGGATGAAGATGAAGCAGCTAGGCTTGTCAGAGAGCTAGAGCTCTCGCACCTAGACGGCGGCGGCAGCCGACTTGTTAACTTGACAAGTGGCTAGGCGAGAGGGAGAGAGAGAGACAGCAAGAGGCAAGAGTGTGTGTAGGTCCGTGTGCAAGCGGGTAGTCGCGCGAGTACGCTTTGCTAGTGGTAGTAGCGTGACGGTCAGGCGTGGCCGGCATACCAAATCCGCGGGGTATTCTGGTCATGTAGCCGACGCCGGCCTGCTCCTACTCCTCCTACTCCTCCTCTTGCACTAGCGTTCTCTCTCTCTCTCTCTCTCTCTCTCTCTCTCTCTCTCTCTCTTCTCCAGAGAAAGAGGAGGGAACTGGTATTAATTGGCTTACGAGGCGACACTCATTAGCACTTTGAGCACGAGGGGGACACACCAGCCTGGGACACGGTATATATGTATGTATATAAGCGGCTTCTTACCGACCGCCGTGTACTATACCTCACTTCTCTTTCTCTCGGCTTTTTCTCTCTCTCTCTTTTCCACTAGGCTTGGTCCCGAGTTGACTTCCAACTTTAAGCGCTCCGTTATGTCTATACCCGTGTTGTGGAAAAGCTCGCAGTTTTCCAGCTGCGGTTGTCTACGCCCTTCCCCCCACTCGCCATCGTCGTCGTCCTCCTCCTCCTCCTCGACGACGTTGTCTCAACGTAATGCGATCGTTGATTTCCAGCCAGCTTGACTTACATCTCGAATCTGTCCGGTATAGCTAGGAGTGGCTTGTCGAGATACGTTTACGTTCGCCAACGTCTTTGTACGTTTCTTTATTTGTACCTTTTTCCTCGAATACATTCGAATACTTTATAATCGTATTATCTTATCCGACCGACGACGTGACGCTACAATCGCAATAATTCGAACAAAAAGCCAAGCAAGAGCGGGGTTTGCGAAAGCGCGCGCTCGGCAAATAAAAAAAAAGCTTGGCAAAACTCTGGGCTGCTATGCACGACGCATTGGCGTACCGAGAGAGACCGTAAATATTAGAAAATTGACCAATTTAACAGAGTTGACGCGAGCAAGCATTTGCACAGAACCACGACGGCCCATACATTATTCAAAAGCCCGGGCAAAATAATTCGTTAAACAAAAAAAACAGGAGGGGAAAAAAAGAAGGCAGCTTAATGTACTCCCTTGCTCTCGCTCTCGTGAAATTCAAAACCCCCACTCCGGTCGTTTGCAAAACTCAACTTGAAGCTCCATAAATCAGACTAACCCACCCACAGGAGGGCAAGCACAGCGAGATATCGCGCGTATCCTCGAGATCAGCCCGAGACAGGAACGGCGGCGGCAACAGTCGGCCGCGCGGGCGCGTTCATCTCCGCCTTATAAGACTCATCTCTCTCTGTTCTTGCGCTCATACGTATAAGTATATATATCCGCGTAGCAACAGGGAAGAGGCCCTCGCTGCTGCCCCCTCTTCTCTCTTTCTCTCTTTCTCTCCTTCTCTCGAGGGCGATATACTCCAACGCTGCAGCAGCGGCCTCAGCTTCTCTCGCATAATCCGGCCGATGCTGCTGGCTCCTCGGGGAGGACGTGCAGCAGCAATAGTAGCAGCTCCGTCGTCGTCTGCTCGCGTTCGATCCCAGCGGCGACTCATTGGATACGCATATTTGCGGTCCAGCCGAGGCGTAGGGGCTGCTCGCTGGCCCGTCGCACAGATCTAATTTGAGCGCTTGGAGCAAGAGCGGGAGGAGGTGGAAGGGCAGGAGGAAGAGATGGAGAGCCGACCTTGCGGAGCCGTAGTGAGAGCGAGAGAGAGAGAGAGAGAGAGAGAGAGATGCTTCTCTCTCGGCTGCTAGCCGGCGTAGCTCTCTCGAGCGTAGACAATGCTGCTCGATAAGGCATTGTTCCGGCGAGCCCTCGTGCTTCTGCTGCTGCCGCTGCACGTCCCCTTCTCCTCCACTTCCACCCCCTACTGCTGCCGCCACTGCCGGCGGCTTTCTACTCGCGAGTAACACCCGGCCGCCCCGTCGCCGTGTTCCAGCGCCTTCGCTTCTGTGTGCGTGTCTGTGTGTGTGGGTACATACACACGTGCGTGCACGCCCACCCACATCCACCCACGCGTGCACACACGCGGCTCGGACTGTTGCTCTCCTCGGCCTCCTCCTCCCCACCCACTAGTCTACACTATGGCGCTCCAGCAGCACGTACTCTCAGTCTCCCCTTCGACCGCTCGCTGCTGCTGTCGCTGTTGGTATGTGCATCCATGCGGCGGCTTCCTTTGCCCAGCCGCACGTGTGTGTCCCTGTGCTTTTCAGCGGCTCCCCCGCGCATTTAAGTGCATCTGCGCGCGAGAGAGCAACTGTTAGCGCGACCAAGAAGTCATGACTACAACCCTCCCGCCCCTCTCGCTCCTCGCGTGCGATCTCACTGGTACACCGTGCGTCTCTGACACACCTGCCGTTATGTTTCTACAAATCCGAGGACCAGACTCTGCTCCCAATTATACGCTACGTCCTCGCAAAGCGCGGTAGACGCAGATAAAGGCTGATTATAAATGCACTTGTGCGCGAGGAGGTTGGATTATATTTTCCCCCCTGGCGTTAATTTATCAGCGAAATCTCTCCGAAAGGGACTTTTATTATTTACACGCTCAAGAAGAAGAAAGAGAAAGTCTGATTGCGGCAATAGGGAGAGACACAGAGCAGGTGCTCCGCTGCGACTTTGCCGGCTATGGTAAATCCGCTTTGCCAACTACTCGAATAGATGAACTCGTTCCTCTAACAGGATTGCAACAATTAGTGCCTGCAGTCTAAGTGCCAGAGCATTCGGCTCTTCTCTCGTACAACCGAGTCTCGGAGAGAGAGAGAACGAGAGTGACTGGGACATTTGCAATGGTACAGAGAGCCCTGTAGTATTGTGTATTTGAATGTTCTCTTGCTGCACAGTCTGTCGATTAAGTAGTTGAATTTAAGATGGAGGGTTTTCCAATCTTCAATGTCGCACGATTAAACGTTGGCCAGTTGATAACTCTATATTTGTTTATCAATTTGGAAGTTTATTCAGTCGTGGAATTTTAGAGTAATTTCGAAAATTGATGCAATGTTTTAATGTAAAAATTACTATTAGGGAAACAGGTTCAATTGACTGTTTCAACTTTCTTTTCCCCGTTCCCTTTCAACACACTACACCAGACTCATCTTCTCTGCACTTTTTGGCTCAGTTTCTCGAGAGGCCGCTGATTATGCCGAACGAAAGCAAACTCCCGAGTCGTCGTTCTTCCTCATCCCCGCATACGCGGTCAGAATGGGGGGGGGGAGAGAGTACTCGTCCATTGTGCGGGAGGTCGGATAGTGCCACTTTGGAATCCGAGAAAACCAGCGCTATTATTCTTCCGAATTTTCCAGCTTGGGCTCCAAGAAAGGGAGAGGGTGGGCGGAAGAAAAAGAAGGCCAGCTTGTAGCCGGCGATAAGTGGACAGCGGAGAAAACTAGTCTCGTGCCGGCGTGCTCGGCTGGGCGTTTTATTAAGAATATTTGTCTAAGCTAGGCTAGCCTCCTCCGGCTCGCTTTATTCGCGATACTCTCCGCAGGCGGTGGTCTTCTTATTTTGCGTCGCAGCCGTCGCACAGCCGAGTAAGCGACTCTCTCTCTCGCTCTTCGCAATAAACGTTTGTTTTTCAGACGCGCCAGCGCGCGGCAAAATTATTCCACGTGAATTTGTATGGAAATTTGATGCGCCTCGACGCCCCCACTGCTTCTCCGATCCCACCCCTGGGCGCGCTCACTCGAGAACACATAGTTATTGCCCGCGCGCGAGAGACTGGAACGACGCCTGTTTTGCGCGCACTGCGCGGATGATGAATATAAAAATTAATAAAATGAAAGAGCCCCTATCTCTCGTCTTGCTACTATTTGAGCGGCAAACTACTCGAATGTAAATGGCAATTAATCGAGTCTTGAAAAAATTTGATCTCTTTTCGTGAGAGGGGAAGGGGCTGAGTCATTTAGACGCAGAGTCAGCCGAGTCACGCGTTAAATAATACTCAAGCTCGTCTCGACGGAGAGTCTAATACGTTAAATACGAGCAGGCTATAAAAGCCGGCTCTTCCATCCGGCGTTCTAATTACAAGTCGAGCTGTATGTGCAGCACAGAGGTACGGGAGAACCGGTTTCGCCGCACGAGTTTCCGAAAAGCCCGCAAAGCAACGGGGGGAGATGCAGAGAAAGAGGAAGAGAGTAGCTCTAGTCCAACCGATTTTTCGCGACACAACAGCCGCAGTAGCAACATCAGCGCCACAGTATATAGGAGAGCTGTAGTAGCAGCCATTGTTCCAAGCCAAAGGGTGACACGCGTTTCCTTTGTCGAACAATCGAAAATGCGTGTCCCACATATATGTGTGTATATCGAATGACCCCTAAGCTGATCATAGCCGGTAGCTATACGCGCGACGGCGGTCGACAAGAGAAACAGAGTCCCCTCGATTGTTACCGAGTTTCTGGCTGAAGAAAAAAAAGGCCAAACAAAACGCAAATTTTTGCTTTCTGCCGCGGAGCAAGGCAGAGGCCGGCTCTTCCGGGGTTCTCCCTAGTTCTTCTCCGTCCTAGAGCCCAGTCTCTCTCTCTCTCTCTCTCTCTCTCTCTCTCTCTCTCTCTTACATAATAGCGGCGAATTTCGCAATGTCCCTTGGTTAAAAAAACGTCTGGTCCCCGCCCGCGAAAAAGGGAGCGCTGCTGCCAGTGAGGCCAAGAACAAAGGGTCCGACCGAGAGGAAGCCGGCCTTTCTCTCTTTCTGGTTTCCAGCCGTCCGCCTCCCCCGCGTGCCTAGGCTCCACGGATAGCGGCCGCGGCAACGGCGGTCTCTTTTGAGCTCGTCCCCGACGATGCGGGCACTGTCGTCTATATAGGCAGGAGGACGAGCGAAGGATGCGGAGAGTAGCGGCTCTCTCTCGCTGAAAAGTGGGTTAAATATGCAGGCTGTTTGCCGAGAGACCACGGCGTTCTAATTGCGCTAATGCCCCTGGACCGGACAACTTGGGCCAAAGTACGAGTGGACGGCAATAGCGGGACAAAGCTGCGTCTATGACGGACTACGGCTCGACCGATATGCATTACGTGCTTGCCCCACGGGCTGTCGTTCCTACGACAATTCCAACGATTTTCGGTTCACGAGTGAAATTGCCGTGTGGGTCACTGCGTTAGGAGCCGGACCCGCCTCTGGCTCTCGGCCACATTGTCCAAGAGTTCAATTGTCCCTCCCCCCCCCCCGCATTCGTGCTGGATTGGTGTCTTCGTGATTTAGATATGGACGTTATTATGAGCCGGGGATTAGATCGATTTAAACAGGGAAAAGCAATAGTAAAAATTGGCAAATATTGTGATCTTTTTTTGAATTAACGGGCAAGCTTGAAAAGTGTTATTGAAATTAAAAAAACAACAGTTGCTGTACGTACAGCACCAGTTATCGAACGAGCGATAAATTATGGATGTGCCGATAATTGAAATTCACAACGCAGACGGACAGCAAATAAAAATGTATTACAAACCCAGTATATCCGCCTATATAACGTCCAGAATTCAATCATTCGGCATTCAACGACCATCACCACAGCAGGAGTAGACGAAGAAGAAGAAAAAAAAGGAGAAAAAGAAAGAAGAAAAAAAAGGGTCGTCACGAGCCGTCGGACGGCGCGCGCACTTTAAGCCCCAAAATGAAATTCCGGGAGGCGCGTAAAGTATGGTAATTCCCAAATAGATTCCCAGCCGGGGCGTAACTCAGTCGAGCTCTCTCCTCTCTCTCTCTCTCGGGCTGCTATACGTATCGGGCGCTCGTTTTCCAAGGAGAGAAGTGCGCGTGCACGGGGTCGAGATGCGCTCGTTCGCGGCGGGAAAATGACCGTTTTAGAGAAGCCGTTACGTGTCTGCCCCCCTTCTCCTCCTCCATCGTCGTACCGACGTACGCTTATCGCCGCAAGCCGATCGTCCCGACTTGCTCCATCTTTTTCTCACCCACGCGATATTGCGCGTCTTCGTGCCAGCGAGAATGGGTTTAGGATCGAAAGGGGGGTGGAGGAGAGGTGGAGTGGGGGCAGGGAGGGTTAGCCGGAGGCGCGAATCGAGGCCGCGGGCTGCTCCCATCCAAGCCGGCTCTCGAGAATGGGAGACGATTTTGAGTTCGCGAAGCCTTTCAGCCGTCGGCTTCCCTTCAATCTCGAGGCGCCGAGCCTCTGTCTTCTCCTCCTCCCAACCCCCGACTCTCTTCTCGTTTCGCCGGCTACGAGGGGGAAGGGGCCAAGAAGACGGCAGGGGGCAATCGCCTCCGATCGTATCGGCCTTTTCCCGAGCTACTGACACGTTCTCTCTTCGCGGCCGACTTCTCACCCGCCGCCCTTCCCCCCTCTTCATCCGGCTTCTCCTCCAGTCTGGCGTCTTTGGCGAGAAAATGGGGAGTAGTATAGGCGAGAGATAGTGCGCGGTGCCCTCTCCTCCTCCTCTACCACGCTTTTTTCCGCATCTTTCCTCCTCCGCCCCTCTTTGATTTTTTCCCTCCGAGAACGCTGACGAAGGGCAAAGGAGGAGGATAAGGTGGAGAAGTAGTCGACAGGGCCCGGGGAGGTGGTAAGGTTGCCTCTGTCTCTCGATTCGACTCGCAGATATGCAATTGTGCAATTGTGCAGCGATACGAGAGTGAGGTATAGAGCAAGTCTCTTTCTTCCCTGCGTCTCCCAACGCTACAACTCCTCCCTCTTCTTTGTGGCAGACTTATCTCCTCTTTGTGGGATGTATGGATTTTAGAGAGAACACGCCCGGTAAAGAAGCCTCGACAATGGATTTGGATTTTTCGGGCCGCAGGCTCTCTCTCTCACTCTCTTTCGCTTTATTCCCTTTTGGAAATTCAATTTCGCCGTCAATTTTCGCCTTTTACCACCTTCCATTTCTCTTCTATCGCGGCCTTTTTGTCTTTGGTCGATCGGCAAGCCAGCCCTCCCGTTTATTCGATTAATTATTGTATTAGTCCAGGAGTCGCGCGCGGCGTCAGTGTTTTTGCGGCGGCGCTCTCGCTCGTTAATTCAATCAGTCTCATGCCGAAATTTCGATTTCTGCCTGGGCTCATTCTCCTCACGGCCAAATGCACTCGTCGTCGCTCTCTCTCTCTCTCTCTCTCTCGCTCGGTCGCTCGATTGCACGCTGTATTTCCATTTACCGTTAAGCTCCCGATACGCCAACTGAAAATTCAAGTATTGACCCCCCTCTCCTCTCTGCACTCGAATCAACCGGCCCCGTTCGTTTAACGACTGTGTTACATTACTATACGTTACATTTTATGGACATCATCGTTATCGGAATGTAGTATTGTTTAAGAGCCCGGGCTTATTACGATAGGATATCGATCATTGGGCATGATAAAGCCTGTTGCTTTATTTAAATGACGTTAATCGCATTGGGGCAAAAGTGTATCTCTCTCGAGATATAACCCGACGTATCACGGCCTAAACCTCTCTCTACGTACGATTTGGCAGGAGTGGGCGTTAATTAAAAGCGCTGGCTGACAGTTGGCGGGAGAAAACTTTTCTAATAGCATCGAGATTTCTTTTAATAAGCCGCTCTCGTTGAAGCAGCTGGCCTGTTACAGCCGAGGATATTTCGCGGGAAGCGCCTGGCAAAGGGAGAAAGACGACGATCGCGAAATTTCACGGAATTAATTCGACGTGGGAGAGAATATCGTCGCGAACGACCTGAAGCTCCTCGGGCAGGAAATAAGATTCGGCTTTTAGTGACTTTTAGCTTTAAGCGCGCACTTGGCGCGATTTTCTCGCTGCTGCTGCAGCTGCTAAAGTGGAATCGAGGAACGGTTAGGCCCTTAGTTAAAGTTTCGTTTCGCTCTCGCGGCACTTGGCTTACGAGCTACATTGAGTTTTCGATTCGCGTTTTTATTAAGATTAAGCTGGCTTAATTGACACGTTCGAGTCGGGGAAAAAGTTTTTCTTTCCGCGAGTGTCTTTCTTCAGATTATATTCAACGACTCCAACTTTCGATGTGATTTTAAATAACTTTTTATTGGCTATGTACGATCTTTCTATACATATATTTATATGTTCATAGATTGATGTAACTTTTGGTACACAAGTCGATAAGAAAAGTTGAAAAATCGATGGAGGGCGATGGATGGAATTCTAAAACGATTTATGATTTTTCTTAAGATTTTATCGCATTGCCCTCTCGTGGCGAACTTTTTTTCGCCACGAGCAAGCGTATATTCAATTGAATTTTCAATTTTGTACCCAGCGCGTGACTCGACAAAAAAATTTTCAAAACAAAAAAAGAAAAAAAAAAAACCAAAAAAAAAAAAAAAAAAATTCTCTTCAACCTGTCCAAAATCATTATAATATAAAAAGTATCTTTCGAGTTAATCGCAAAAAAATGCCCAGACCGATGCACAATACACAAGCAGCAAGAAGCCTCTCGTGAAAATTAATCCGCGCAATCTTCGTAGCAGGATCGTGGGGGCATTGTTTCGCCGGTAGCCCAACGCGCATAAAGAATCGCACTATCGGCGCTAGGGAGTGGGCTCTATAGTGGGACGAAGAGGAAGAGCACAGGGCCCCCCCTTGGCTGAGGGCATATCGCAGCGCTCTCGGCCGAGCGACTACGTAATCTCACCTCCGGTATGTTATCGGGCCTGTGGGTAGCGCCGGGCCCGCCCGGTAATCACCCGCCATTACTCAGCCGGCGTCCTTAGCGCTCCTCGCGCCCAGAGAGAGAGGGAGAGAGAGTGCGCGAAGGCTTATCAGTCAGGGCCGAGCGCGACGCCTCTCTTTATCGCGCTCCGCCGCGATATTGTCGTCGCGCGAGACGCGGGGCCCTCTGCTTCCATCGGTAATACCTGCATATCGGCTGCGCGCGCTTATTCCTCCTGCTTTTTCATTTTTCCTCTTTTTTTTTATTCCTCGCTGTCTCTATTCCTCTCTGCTTTGGCTTGGGTAGGGCTGCTAGCGAGCATTAATCATTCTCGGTGACGCCGGGCTAGTCTCGATTACGCGCGCCGAGGAGCCAGGCTCGCCTTGCTGCTTTCCTTTGGACGCTGAGACTCCTCCCTCTCTCGGATCTCGACCTCCCCTTTTGTTTGCGCTTATTGCGCGGCTCGACTTTTTCCCTCTGACACATCGATCATGCCTGAAGTTTGTCACTAGATGCGATTTATTGACATGATTCCGGTGTTATTAAATATCCGAAGGTTTCTTTTAGCTTTAAGCTTACGGATCGTGGAGATGGAATATTGCTCGGCTGTAGTTTTCTAAAGTGATGCAAAGCCAGAGTTGGAGTTTTATGAAAATCTTCAGGTATCTTTTTTTAATGTTTTTTTTTATCACGAGAATTTCATGAAGAACATCAAATATTAGAGGACGAGAGTAACCTGGTCGTTTACGTAATGCTTCTTATTACGCGCGAATATGCACTGCCGCTGATGGTTTACGATTTTTCGCGTCTTAATTTACTGGACGCGATAACTGTCACGCCACGGGAAATATGGAGGGGAATTCCAGGGATACGGACGGACTGCTACGGTGGAAGGGAAAGAATAAATTTACAGTCGCGTCGGTCAACCCTAGCCCCCACCGCCAGCCTCGGTCGGCGTCTCTGTTCTTAATGTCCGAACGCTGGGAAAAAATGTCGCGCTGTAACGCGAAAACAGAGCATTCGCAGTGGCGTTCGAAAAGAAAAAAATCGCTGCGCCCTCGGCAGATACATCACGCGAATTTTTTCCCCCCGACGTTTTAACCCCTTTACATTTTTTTTGCGCGCAAGCATTGCAGTTTTTCCCCGTCGAAATGTTCTATATTTCAAAAATGAAGCATAAAGCATAAAAATAAAATCCAAAGAACAGAATCGCCAATCGGAGAATAAGAGAGTTGAATCGTGTGAGAAAGAGAATATGAGTAATAATTGAAAATCGTCGTCTGAGACGTTTTAGAGTAGTCCGTCAAGCGTAAGTTCGTCAGGCGAAATTAAGGCAGCTCAAGACTTCCGTAAAAGGGTTACCCCGCCCCTCTAGTTCCCCAGCGCGTGAATTCATTCCAGGTGATTAATAGAGAATAGGCCTTTTGTGTCGCCGCGCGCGCGCGTGCGCGCACACAGTCTCACGGGAGGAGGGGGGCAAAGCGTAAAGGCGCGCGTATACTCGTTGCCATAATTCGCTGCTGTACACGTGCGCGCGGCTCTTGGCTGCTGTTTAAGTATTTACTGCCGCCTTATTCCGCGCGCTTCCGGCCAGCCCTTCTCGAGGCTGCTGCTTACATCGGCCCAAGGCGATTAATAAATGGCGGACGAGCTGTGCTTGCGCTTGGAGCAAGCTTGGGGCTTGACTCGACGATGAAAAAAGAATTCGTTTTTCGGTATAGCTCGACTATACACGTTGTTCGACGTATACAATCTGCATAACGCTATGTAGGAGCGAAATCTTTGGCAATATTTTTCTGGAATATACGGGCCCGACCTAATAACTTTACGTTTTCTCCCCCTTCACTTTATTTATTTTAACTTCGAGATCGAGAGGAGGCTGGAGAAGGTAAAAGAGAGGGAGAGGGAGAGAGAGAGAGAGAGAGAGGAAGAGGAAATAAAGTTGCAAGAAATAACGGGTAAAAATCAAGCCGTTAATTTCGCGCTAAATCCGTAATTTCCGCGCTAGGCTAAGAAAGGGTTTAAAGCGCCGTGAAACAAAATAGGACGAGGCGAGGAGAAGGGGGAGCAGAGGCTCTCTCGGTTCCCCGGGAATCCGCAGCAGCCAAGCGCGCTCGGGGGATGATTAATTAGAAGCCCGAGGTGCGGGCAGAAGGGCCGCCGCTGCTCTGGGCCAGCTTAATGAGCCGCGGATTAGCGCGAGAGCCAGCGTAGTTGCTGCCGCTGCTATCCACGGACTGTGCGCGCAACCGCATAGGAACGGCGATAAGTGCGATCGATGCACCTTAGCCCTCTCCCTTTTCGCAGTAGCCGCTTACAGCCTCGAAATTATTGTCGTTCTCCAGTCTTTGCTGGCCTTGGCGATTTCCAAGCTCCAAAGCCCCCGCTGCAGCCAGTACCGCCGGGGATTTTGGCGGCGCCGTTATTATCGGACCTTTTTTATCCGCAATTGTGTACCTTTTGGATTTTCGTTTAACGAAGTCCGAGGGATAAAGAACCGGACGATTGCGCGGATTTTTCAGCCTATACAGCCTCTTGCAATTTATTATTCTCCTCTTGAGCACGTAGACCTTTTCTGCTGGCTAGAAAGCCATCTTTATTCGAACGCTATTCCCAGCCGATATTCTTTTTCCTTTCAAACCGAGTGAAATGCGCAGTTATCGCCGCGTGTCGTCACGTTTATAACAGTAATAACCCTGCTTTTCCCATCGCCGTTTTCTCTTTATTCGAAAAACTTTCCCTATAATTATAGAGCGTATTAAAGCGATTGTCATCTCTATCAATCGACAAACATCATCATCATCATTATCATTATTACTGCATCCCCTCAATTACACTTGATAACTGTTATACCGCGAATTTATCCTCGACGCCAGGCATCACATTTAATTCCCATCAGACTTGTATACGCGCTGTGTGCACGTGTGCAGGTGGGCGTCTCGGGAAGGAGGTGTATAGCTAGTCAGCTACTTACTTACACATCAATCCACATCTGGCGCTCTTTAAAATCAATAAATCTCCGTGTAATAACCGGTAGCAGCGCGTGACGCGCCTCGATGCTCTCAAGGTAGACGAGAGGGGGATAAGGCAAAAGGACCAGGACGATGGATCGATGGGCGACAAAATAAATGGCCGCGACGAGAGAATCACTGGGACCCAGACTCTCCGCTTCTGACACATCTGTACACACACGTGCACGTACACACGCCTAACTCCTTTACCTTCGAGCGCCAGTAAGAACACGCTTAATGTCGCACCGTGTTATGCGCCTACTTAAACGCGAAAACGACTTTCTCTTTTGCTCTTCGTCTTATCTTCTCTACAAGGATAGACCCTCTCGTCATTTTTTCTCTCCTCTTTTTTTGAAAGTTTTCCAAAAAAAGCTAGGGCGCTTTTATCAATTTTTTGCGTGCAGCCTGTAAGGAGTATAGCGAGAGCTACATAGTGACGCCTGTTTGTTGAGACAGTGATCGAGAGTTTTGGCTGGGAGCCGCGGCGTGTGTCAATCGCTGCCTTGACTAATTTAACCCAGTCACTTTGGGACACATTTGCATCGCGTGGGAGGAGGCAGAGGAGGGTGCCGTTAAGAGTTAGCCGAGTTTAGCGTACACGTTCATTTGCGACGTCGTCAAGAGACGAGAGTAGCAGCGCTCTTTTGGCGATAGATGTTGCGAAATTGATTGTTTAATTTTGCCAAGATTGACGTTCACTGTAGGATGACTTGAATGACGGGAGATTGATTTTTCAACAGCTGTATGTTTAATGTAGTGTATCCGTTTGTTATAAAAGTTTGATGATGCTTTTAGGTCGTAAGATTTTGCAACGGCTTGTATAAGACGCGAATAGATTTTTAATTTAATGTCTAACGTACAAAAAAAAATTCAGACTCTTATTTAATTAATTATACCGTCTTGATCATTAGCAATAACCTGACCGGATGTAAAGAAACAACTGTTTTTTTTTGCAAACTAAAAAAACCCGGGAATTTCAATAAAGAAAAGAGAAAAAAAGAACGATTCTATTCCCGAATCTAATTAAAACCGAAAAAACATTCCGGGATATACCAATAATTAACCATCAGGTTATAATTGGCAGGAAAATTATTTCCACCGTAATTACGGAGAAAGAGAGATAGAAAGAGCTTTATTGCAGACGAGCAAATTAACCGACGCGCGGCGTATGCGCGGGTGGACTTGAACTAGACTATACCCGATCTAAGTCCCTCTACACTCTAATCGCCAGCAGCAGCAGCAGCAGCAGCAGCTCTCCCTCTCTCTAGCAAATTAGCGTCATCCGCGGAATGTACTAATGACCAAAACCGGCCTACTCCTATCTCAAGGGAGAGAGAAAACCGGTCGCGATCTTTGATGATTCGTGCGGATAGGCCCGGGCTACAAGCCGGCGGAAAAAAAAGGATTCGAAGACAAACGCACCTTCAACGGGCGCTCACCGACGCACACATACACAGAGCTAAGCGAAGGAGAAAAAGCCGTTGTGAGAGGAGGCGCAGGGATTTCAAGCATCTTCTCTCTTTCTTTCGCCTGGCTCACTTTCATTTTTGTCCTCCGCCCACCGTGTAGCTCTCCCTCCCACCCCACTCGCTCTATCTCTCTCGTGTAGTTTTTGCGCTGAGCCAGAACCGGCTCTTACCCCAGCGTCTCTCGGCCGAGAGGAGAATGCAACTTTATTCGCCGACGGGCACACAGACTTTTTATCTCTTGGCCCTCTCTCTCTCTCTCTTTCTCTTCTCTCCTCTCCTCTCGCGAATTATCGCGGAGCTACTAATTTTTTGGCTTGGACACGCCTGCCTTTTTGTCCGAGACGGGTCCGATTTGCGCTTTTTGCAAATTACGATTTTCGCTAGCTTTTAGATCCCCCCCCTCTTCCCTCACTTTCTCTCTTTCTTTTAGTCACTCACTTTCTTTTGTTATTTTTTTTTTTTTCATCTGTTCCGAAACTGGATTTGGCCAATGTAACAAGAGTGTAGGCGAGGGTGAAGCCGAAACGGATCTAAAAAACAATTAAAAGTCGAACATAATTTTCTCCGCTCTCGATCCCACGGTTAAACTCGTTAAACGAGAGCGCAAAAGAGCTCGAAAAAAACTACACACTTTACATTTTTCGTTAAAAAAAAAGGAAAAAGAAAAAGGAAAACGAACAAAGGGCGTCGAAAAAGAGAGGAGGAAAAGAGAACGCCAGCCCAAAGTTCGCGATCAACTAGGAACACTTCTGCGAATTTACTGATTGCTCCTCCTACTACTCGCTAGTGCGCCCGTTAAAAAATAAATAAATTTACTTTCAAAACTCAAATCGTCTATACGTGCGTGTGTATACGTACATACATCCGCAAAGAGAAAAAGGGAAGAGAAACGGAGAGTGTAGAAGTACGAGAAAGAGAGAAGGAATATATACGTATAGAGAGTGCGTGTGCGTGCGTGGTTCGCTGCCGCCGCCTGTCAGATTAACGAATGTGAATGTAAATTCGCCCGAAGGTTCGGCCAGCCAGCACGGCAGTAGGTGAAAATCGAATGGGAGGTACGGGAGAGCGAGAGAGGTAGACGCGGCCCCCACGGCTGGAATGGAAATAAAAAGAAGAAAAGGAGTATGGAGGAGAAGAACGAGAGGGAGAGACGAAGAAAGAGGCACACACACGAACACACGTACAAACGACAAGAGCGAGGGGAGAGCGAAAAAAAGAATTGAACACGAAAGAAGAAGAAGAAGAAGAAGCGAAGAGAGAGAGAGAGAGAGAGAGAGAGAGAGAGAGAGAGAGAGTAAAGAAATCTGGCCGAGCCGAAAGGAGAACTGGTCCCTCAACTCCTGCGCTCAGACCTTATAATAATATCGCCGTCTCGCTTCTCGTAGTCCTCCGCCTCCCTTCTTCTCCTTTGGCCTTTCTCTCTTCCTCTCCCTGCTTAAGGCTCCATTCGCATAAAACACTTTTAATTTCAAACCTCTTCCTCCCCCTCCTCTTCGCTCTTTTTCTCTCGGCGAATTTCCAAAAATCCAACCGCCTCGCGAGAGAGGTAGTCGGGGACTCTTATCGAACTGGTTTCCCTTCTGGACACCCTCTCGGCTTCTTCGAGCTATCCTCTCATTTATTTAACGAACGCGCACGTGCGTGCACGCGAGTAAAAGAGGAAAGAAGAAGAAGAAAAACGCGCGAGAGAGAGAGAAGTAGTCGGCCTGAGCGACAGATTGAATTTATTATCTCTCGTAATCCGTTTGCCCTGGCTTGCACGCGCCCGGAGTTTTATACTTGCTCGTATACACCGGCCATTCATTTGAATAATGCATTTCGAAAAGTTCGAATTTATCGCTCCGTCCTCTTCTCGCCCTCCCCCCCCCCTCCGCCTCATCTCCGCCGCATCCTTTCCACCTCTCTGGCACTTTCCTCGCGTCAGCGCAACTTCTCGGGTCAGCGCGTTTAATTTTCCCGGGACGAGTGCAATCGCTGCAAGCCCGCGAGGCATCTGCAGTCGCGCGCGTACACGCTCTTCCCCTGCTGGCGACGCAGGCTGAAAAGTCACGCCCTTAGAGATCCATCCTCTGCCGCACCTTTTTTTTTCTTTATCACTGCAAGAGGAAGAGAGAGAGAGGGGGAGGGGGCGTCGAGCCTGGGCATATGAATTTCCTATTACGCGGAGAAAACGAGCTGCTTGCTGCTGGCTGATATGCCTGCGCCTGGGCTCTTCGTGGCACGAGAAAGCCCGCGAGACCAACGTGGATGAAGAGCAGTCGGGGATGGGTCGGGGGAGGAGGTGGAGGAGCCTCGAAGGCGGCAGAAAACGACGCCACAATGCCAGCCGATTGATTTACGTTGCTCGTTACGCGGTCCGCTGCGTCGCGAGAGCAAGCCTTCGGCAGAGAAAGAGAGAGAGAGAGAGGCAGAAAAATAAATTGACGGGGAGAAGTGGAGGAAGAGCAGGAGGAGCTGGGGGAAGTTGGCTGCGCCGGATGCCCAGGGCGAGACTAGAACGACAGCGGAATGGAAGAATAGAAAAGACCTGAGCGAAAGGTCGTCTCATGAAAAGTACCGATTGAAATCATGTTAGACCCCCTCCCCCACTCCTTACCCGGCCACCCCCCATCCTACACTACCACTTCGAACTACGACGCTTTCAGTTCTCTCTCTCTCTCTCTCTCTTTCTCCCTTTCTTTTGCTGGCCTTCTTGCTCGTTCGGTCTTTCGATAAATTGGCCTCGTCGAGCTAAGACTCCCCCCCTCCCCTCCTCGCGAGCGCACGAGACAGATAACAGACGCAATAGCTCCGAGAGAATATTACGCAATTTATATGTAATGTGTTTTCTTCCACAGGCCGAGGCAGAAATCAAATTTTCTGATTCCTATAAATTATCATAAACATATTTATGAATTTTCCAATTTTCTCCGGACGTATACGCACGCGTGCATTGTTGCGCTCCCACACACTCTCTCTCTCTCTCGCGCTTGGGAAAATATACGAGTTTATCAAAGCATGACGCAAAATGGCATTTTCGTCGTTTCAACCCATATAGAATGTGAAATGAAATTTTTCCGTAATATCGTCCTAACGAAATTGGCAACAAAAATTTTCGAAAATGCATTTCAAATGCATTTTCCATTACACAGAAGATAAAAACCCCATCTAATCCATTCTGGCTTAGCAACGCCAAGAAGAACAAGTCCAATCGTCCGAAACCTTCATCCAGACATTTGCCAGGTCTTAAACAACGCGCGCCATCGATAAAAGCCACATCGCTACACGTACCCAAGTCCCTCTCCAAAGTCTTCCAGTCTGCGGGCAAAAGAAGTCCTACCCATCCAATGCAATTCTCACAAAAAAAGAAGAAAAAAAAAGAATCAAGCAAGCAGTAAGGCGGGAGTGCGCGGCGACATGGACAAGGATGGAGGAGGTTAGAGCGATAACGCCGGGTCATCCTTTGGCTTCCCTCATAGCCGGTGTTCCGGGCCGTTTATCACCAGACCCGTGCCCCTCTTATCCGAGAGAGAGAGAGAGAGGGGAGGGAGAGAGAGAGAGAGAGAGAGAGAGAGAGAGAGAGAGAGAGAGAAAGGAGGCGCGTTCTCTCGCGAGCTCTCTTACAAGCCGCGCGTCTAATGTCGGAGATAGCCAAATGGCCCGGACGACTCGGCCCTTCTCCCGAGGAATCGCTCGCGGCGCTCAGACCCTCGCATCCGGATACCGGCTATCGGTCGGCCGGCATCTCCTGCCTCGATCGAGGTACTCCTTTTCGCCGGGAGAGCAATGCCTCTACACAAAAGCAGTGCTACTCTGCTGGGACGAGCGGAGGGACTTTAGCTCGATCGCTTGTCCGCACCCGATTCTTGGTCATTTTGATGTTGCGATTTTTTCGTTGATTGCCCCATAAAATTTTGTATCCAACCTGCAAACATTTGCCAATCGGTATAAATATTGAGAGAAAATCTAGAAGAGTATAAGAGGGTGCGAAAGCACTTGCGCTTGTCAGAGGAGTGACCATAAAACGGCGATTACCGAATGAAAAGTCACACAGGTCTATTGCCAACGAAAAGCCTTAGAATCAGCAGTAGCTCTCGATATTGACGGCGGACAGGGTACACACGTGGTTTAGCGCGGTTAAATTGAAAAAGGCTGGCGGTCGTTAAGCGCAAAGTTGGAGTACTACGTGCGCCGCAGCGTATCAGCTGCTGGGCATACACACACAGAGTGATTTTCGCGGGGGCTCTAACGTGCCGCGTAGGCACTCGCTACGGCTTACCCGCGCCTTTATGCGCACTTGCGCTGGAGCCGCGACGTGTGAACGGGTTTCGGCTACGGATTACGCGGCTCCACGGGCAAAGGCTACATTGTTCCTCTTCACGCCCGTCCGCTTAACAAGTCAGCAGTGCGCGCTGCTGTTGTGTATAGCCGAGAAAGAGAGATGCCGGACTCGCGCTAACGCGACCTGACGTTTTGCCTCTTTTCACCCGACAGAGCCAACTACCTTTTCTGCCTCGACGCTTTCTCGTGCCCCCACCTCACTCTCCTGACCGGCTTGTCCGAGCTATTCAGATTCGCGTTGCTTCCTATATTTTCCGTTGTTCATGCCGAGCTACTCGAGCTTGGCTTTGCCTGTCGGATTTGCGCGTGTGTGTATTTATGGGGTTTGCAGCGAAATAAGGTAAAATTAACGAGTTTTTTTTTCATTACCTGCATTGCATTTTACGCCGAAATTCCTGCTTGTTAATTGGCGTCTTAAGTTCCCTTAAATAACCGTTCAAATTTTTTTAATTTTCAAAAAGGTATTTGAAAAGATGCTCATAAAAGAGATTTGAAAAACCAGCTCTTTTTTGAAAAAAAAAAGAGAAAAACTTACAACATCGTAAAGTCTTTTTAAATTATGCTCTAAAAATAAAAAAAAGCAAATTCCCACATTTTATGTAAAATTTCGTAGGGACCATTCTCCAGGCCGGGGGCCCATTACCACTCTAAAATATTAACTTTCCGACTCAACGAAAATACATAACCATCATCCGGCTCTTTTATTCCCGAAAAAGCAAACATTACATTAATTTTCATAAGCCCATCTGCAGCGTGTAACATCAACAACCCTCTATGCCCCCGCAGTCTCTCTCGCCCAAGCAACGAACTAAGCAAAATAATGAAAACGCACAACGCGCGGGGGTGGAGAACGTGTGTGGGGGGAGGGAGAGAGAACGCAAATCCCAGCGTCCTCTGGCAAAATTACTGCTCGACCTCGCGCATAACGTATCCTAGCTAAAGCAATGAAATTCGAAACAAAGTGGTACCCTCCGACAGTCTCTCCCCGACTTCTTTTCCTCGCTTACCCACACACGCACACATACACTACGGGGCGCGCGTACACACGTGGAAGAGCCGAGGTCCAAAGAGCGTCTTTTGCCTCTCGTCGAAACAGGAATTCCCCCGCGTCTCCTTTCATTTGGCGGACCCTCCTTCCATGCGCGCAGGGGAACTCTCTCTCCGTGTATGCGTGCGACAGAGTCCTGTACATGCACTCGCTGCACTTTTAGCCCGGCACACTCTCCTCTCTCTGCGTGTGTGCTTTCGCTTTGTGCGCCAAGTTTGTACTTAATCTGTATTCGGGACGTGGACCGCTCGTCCTCTCTCCTCCCCCTTGGGCCCACCCTTCTACGGAATACAAAATTTCCCCGTATTCAGATGTCCCCCCCCCCCTTTGACTCGTCCCATCGTCGTCGTCTCTCTCTCTACCCCGCTTGCGACAGAAATTGACTTTATTGAGGTTTATTGATCCACAATATTGTGCGCTCGATTGTGGAGTCCTCGGTGCTCGTCTCTCCTCTCTCTATCCTCCCCCTCGCTCTATTCCCTGACAACCACCTGCTTTACTTGGCTCTGCCCCTCGTATACCGGCCGCAAAATAACGCGCCTCTAGCTCGCGACGGACTACTACCAGTCTAGCGCTGTGGCTGCTCTCGTGAAATACTGTAGCAAGATTGTGTGCGCGGCGCACAGCTTCGCTTTATCCCCTGCTTACTTTCCACTGCAATCAAGCGCAGCGCAGAGCGGACAAACGTCTAATTGCTCGGGCGTACACACCTTTTTCCAGCGTGCCCCCTTCCCTTTCCTGTCCGCCCGATCGCTTATCATCGACGCGCAACGCATGCCCCTTATCTCTCTCTCTCTCTCTCTCTCTCTCTCTCTCTCTCTAGCTCTCTGCGTGTTTGCAATAGCGATAACCGTCGTTCGCTCGCTTGAGAGATAGATAGGGTAAAAGAGAGAGAGAGAGAGAGAGAGAGAGAGAGAGAGAGAGAAAAGGATAGCGCAATCGCTAGCAGGTATATACACCTGTGTTAACAGACTTAGGCTTTGGGAAAAAAAGTCGAGCGTGAAAGGCGACGGAAAAGAGAGAGGGAATTATCGTGCGAGCCAGACCGTTATCGCGGATAACTCTTCGCCTCTCGAAAGGTCTATTTCTCCGTCTCTTTCTCTCTGCGGCTAGGAAATTTTCCAGCTGACCAACTCTCTTGACAGCTACGCTACCTTTTTTCTCTCTCCCACTCCTCTCTCTTGGTCGGCGTTACGTTCGAGTATTAATTCGAGATTTGCCCCGATATACGATTGTCCCGCCTGGCTGTTATCATAAATTGCTTGCGCGAGAGAGCTTTTTTCGCTCGGGCGTTTACCTTTTTCTTATTCGCGCAAAGGAGAAAGAATGGAACATTCTGAGAGCGTGGTAGCGGGCCTGGGCCTCCAAGGACTTTTCTCGAATTTGACGCGAGCGGCGCTAATAAATCAAGATAATTAGTCCCCCGTTCGCCGTGTGCCTTTATTTTGTTTTTTCATCCCAGCCAGCTCTACCTTTATATTTCATTAAAATGCCGTGTTTTTAGCGCCGCTGCCGGGGCCGCTCGATAGACGATAGATTTACCTGGACTCAACGGCTGCTCGTTGCGGAGCCCTGGAATAATATTTATCGGCAATGTAAGCACGCGTCGTAAATTAGAACGCGCGCGCGGGTATCAGCTTTTTTCCCGGAAAGCCAACGTTAAAAGCCCTGGCTACCTCGAAGGATCACGGGCTCTTTCTTTATTCCTCGTTGGCTAACCTCAAAACACTTGGCCAGAGCCGGCACACGATGGGTAGAAAAAAAAACAGTGTCGGTGTATAAGCTATACGGGCTGCTGCGCACACGCGGGGGCCTCCTTAAACCTGAGACATGGCGAGTTTTTGAAAAAACTTTTTTGTTTTCCTGCAGCTAATAAATAACCCTCTCCCTCTCTCTCTCTCTCTCTCTCTCTCTCTTGCACATACACGCACGATGGAGCTACTTGCTCGCGGGAAAAGTTTAGAGCTGCTCAAAGTTAAAATTACTCGAAAGTAACTCGAAGAATAATTGTGTCGTAAATACTTGCTCGGCACAATTTACCGCTGCTTATTTATTTAAATATTATGCGAAACAGTTTTTAAACGCGCTGCCGGCGCTCGTGCTCTACCGCGGCTAACCTAATGAAAAATAATTGAACATTTTGGATTAAAAATAGCAACGTTTATTTATTTTTTTTTTGGCAAATTAGTTTTACTATTAAAACGAGTTTAAAAAGGAAAAAACAGAGCCAAAGTTTTGAAATTCATGCAAATCGAGCTGAGATTGCCGGTAAAGATAAATTTGTCGAATAATAATGATAACTGGAAGCAAGCGTGCGCGGGGATGTACTAATTTTTCTCGATCGATCGTAAATTAACGTACCCCAGCTGCACAGCGTAAAATGATACCGAGGCATAAACCACGTTATTTCCAAAGCTCAGCCGAGAAAGACGCTACGTAAAACCGGATCGGCTGCATCAGCTGATGCTCATAAAGTTTATTTCATTAAAATTACAAAGCTACCTTGCGAAAACGCTTCTGCGCTGCCACTGGCACGAAATCTAGAGTCGAGAAAAATAAGATTAAAAAAAAAAGAAAAGGACGGGGAGAAACGGTCAAAACGCGGCGGTCAAGATTTTTCTCAGGCTCGAATATCCAGCCTGCTGCTGCTGCAACGTACAACACAGCACAAGCGATCGGTTTATCGCTTAATCAAACCTCTCTACGCTCCGACGTCGGACTCGCTCATCCTCTGCCGCTACACACACACACACACACACACACACACACACACACACACACACACACACACACACACACACACACGACAGCCGGTACACGTAGCCGCTCGTCCGAATACCGAGGAGGAGAGCGTGTGCGAGAGCAAAAAAGGCAAGTCGGGAAAAAGGAATACGGCGTCGAGTCGAGGGACTCTGCTAAAGAAGAAGGAGAAGAAGAAGAAGAAGGGGATGTGATGAGGGAGAAGGAAGTGGGAGCATAAGAGGAGAAGAAGGAAGACAGAGAAATGAAGAGGAGAGAGGGAACAGTCTGGGTCTCCACTATTACGCCCCGCCGGAAGAATATTCTCTATTGCCTGGGAGAATATTGCCGTGAATATTGCGCCGATACACACACACAGAGGCACACGTGCTTGTCTCGTTCCACGCACGGTTGGTCGGTCTAGCCGGCACTGGCGAAGGAGTCTCGTGGCCGTTCCCTTTCCCCCCGTTCGAGGGTCTCGGGCGAAAATATTCGGGAACTACGGGCCCGGCTCGTAAAAGCGAATGGCGGTAAGATCGGACAGCAAGCAAGAGAGAGAGAGAGAGGGCTATGTTCGCTACTTCCCGGCCAGCAAGCATATCCCCCTTTGTGTGCCCGCAGGTCCCCGAGGAGCACACGCGAGAGGCCGTTTCGCGGCACACGCGAGTCTGTATGTATGCACACTCGGAATATCACTTTCCAGCTGCGGAGCTGATCGCTGCCACTGCGTATACACACACCCTTGCCCCCCTGCTTGGCTACTGGAGAGGGTCGGTTCGGAGGGGGGTGTTCTGGAGGGAATAGTACGCGCATCGATTTCCTAAGGGCCGGGCGCGCGAATTAACGAGCTGCGAAAAATAGATATACGCAAATACGGGACTGCCGCTCCTGCTGACGCTCGGTCATAACGTTTAATGGCCAGCGGCTCCTTAGCATTGCAAATGATTTTGCTGCGCGTACAGGTGCGGCGCTTTTACTATCAACTGTTACTTTAGATTGGACGTTTTCGGGACTCTCGGTCGGAGGTGAGATGCGTGGACACGGGCGTGCGTGGCTTTTAGTACTCGGTATTTAGCAAGGCCTGTCGTTTGTTATTTGTAATGTTTCCTAGTGTCGTAATGTATATTATTATTTATCTTTCAAATGCATAATAATAATGGTTATGAATTGCTTTTTTGTTGCAGGTGAGTAAAATCATGACTTATGACGGCTGCTTTATCAACCGGCACTGCGGTACACCGGTAAGATAAGAAATTCATCGGTCTCACTTTGTAAAAGGATACAGCGGCTACTTTTTCTCCCTCTCCAAATGGTCTCACTATTAATTTTCAATATCCCACTTTAATCCATATGAATAATACGATATATAAATCCGCGAGAGTTGAGGCGGACTAAGCGATCGAACAAAGCGCTTTAAATCCTTGCCATTATCCCGAAATTTTCATCGAGAAAATTTCATCCGCTCCCTTGGCCGAGGAAAAACCGATTTCCCAATCAATCGCCGATTTAAGCTCGCGCCGGAGAAAATCGAAGAGCCCGGAGTGGAGGGGAGGGGAAAATTCGCCGCTTCCACTTATCGACACCCCACGGCGCTTGGTGCGGTCGGCTAGCGCATTGTATGTATAGAAAACGACGACGGTCCCCTGCCAGATTTTAAGGATTAAAGAACCGAATATAATTTCACGCGATTATGAGCTGCATGGTCCGCGAAGCCGTCGCTTGCTAGAGCTTATCTCGTGAGTTATACCGTCCTGGATATATAATCTCTGATGAAATCATCCCGTGAGCCGTAAGCCGTCTCTCGCGTTTCCCTTTCTCCTCGTACTCCCCCCTCATCTCTCTCTGTCTCTCTCTATGTACAGTTGCCGGGCGCAATTTTATCTCTGTATGCATGTATCTGCCTGCAAGTATGTATACCTGTGTAGGCTTGAGCGTTTGCCGGCTAGTGTGCTTCCTCTCCTCTTCTTTTCTCTCTCTCTCTCTCTCTCTCTCTCTCTCTCTCTCTCTCTCGGCTTTTCTTTTCTTCTTATTTCTCTTAGCCGGATACGCGAGGTAAATTAATACTACCGCTTAACCTTACACGGCTTGACGATTCTTAGGCTGCTAAAGTTTCCGAGGTGCTAACCTTTTTGGTAGTTTAATTTTAACATTACGAGGAAACCTGTAGCTTTGTTGGCCTAACAATTGGCTATATAGGTTGGTCAAAGTTCAGCAAATGCGCGTTATCTTATAGACTCACCGTAATTCTTCCTTATCTTCTTCGTTGTATAAAAGCTGAAAATTTTCCATTAGTCGTGCATTAGGTCGAAAATTTCTATATTCTCTGTAAATGGTAATTCAATTATTATTTTCTCGAAATAGATTCGAGCATCGCATTCGCGTTCCAATCGGAATAAGCTGGATTTTTGCCTAAGTGTTTCTCTGCATTTACAGTCAAGTTTACGTAACTTTTTATATTTATCTACCTATCCCGGACTCAATAAATAGAACATTACAATATTTCCAACCACATTTATCTCTAGCTCCTTGTTATTCTCATCGTTCCAACGCTCACTTCCGAGTCTAAATAAACGCTCGAGTTTATTTAAATAATATCGTTTATTTTCAAATAACTCCATCAAGCAAAAGTAGTTTTCGAAACGGAGAAACGTAGGTAGCTCGGACGCCCACTGACTCGTCGTCAGCGTCGACGTCGTCGTACGGAGCTGCGGGTGCTGGAACGCACCGTGACGAAGAAAGAGAGAAGTGCAGCGAGACTACATCTCTCGACGGTCACGGGTCTTCGCCAGCGGGGCGGTGGTTGTTCTTTTTTTTCTCCTTTTTTTACCCTGGCCCGAGACGAAGGAGAAAAGCCAGAGAGGGACAAAGATGGTTGGCGAGGGAGAGGAGGCAAGGCACAGGGCGTTAATTTAAACATTGCAACTTGAGAGAGAGAGAGAGAGAGAGAGAGAGAGAGAGAGAGAAAAGAGCTACACGGCGTGCACGCGCATTTCCATACTCGAATATCCGGTATACACGTATAGCATGCCTGCCGTTTTATAAGTGCGAAGGAGGAAGATGGAGAGATAAAAGGAATCGAGGAGCGAGAGGATGGTCGTCTCGTGCAAATCACGCCCTGACTCTCTCTGCCCAGTCGGTTATAAGCGTTGCTGCGAGTGGAGAGAAAAGGGTGGGTGGGAGGGGGGGAACAGAGTAGAGCCCGTATTGTCCGTACAGCGCAGGGGATTGAGGGAGGCTGGCTGGTGCGAAGGCTTCGCGCAGGCCGTGTAGTTGGTAAAGCAGCGCGCGTACACGTACAAACGGCGCGGCCTCGGCACAGAGACAGCTAATTATTTAGACACGCTCGGTCGCCACCCCATCGATCACGACTACCGCACTGGCCCCCAACGCGCGCCTTCATGCCTAGGTATACCGAAGCTCTTTCGCTACACCCTATCCGCGTAAACTGCGCCTCTCTCGCTCTCCCGTTTCCTCGCGGCTATGCTTCCGTTTGTGTAGCCCAGGTGCCTGCCTGTGAAAATTTTGAACAAACTGCAGGTGAACGATCTCATGTTGTAGTTGAAAATTAGTTTAAATGATCGAAGAAAATAGCGTACATCACCTGGCAGGCCGGGTGATGTGCGCGCTCTCAGCGTCAAGAAAAATAAAATTTGCTACGGAGAAACAATTTCATGGAGAGCACGCGACAGAAGACAGTAGATAGGAGTGCGGAAGAAGGAGGAAAGGGATAAAAATCCTTGGCGCGACGAGTAGTTCGGTAATGGTGCACCGGCGGTGAAAGAGTCGCGAGAAATAGAGAGATATCGTCGCGGGCTGCTGCGGTGCGTCTGCTGCTGCTGCTGGAGCTGCGCCGAGGGCTGCCCGACTGATTTTAATTTCACGGGCCGCGGGGCCCTCGGTCACGCTCCGCACGCAACGCCACAATCCACCTGAGTGCTGCTGCTGTTGCCTCTCCCCTTTCCATTTCGCGTGACGCAGGCGCGCGCGTGCGCCTCCTCTTCTAATTTGCGAATCGCATAAATTTCAGCTCGCTCCGACGCGGCCAACTTTGCCCTAACCTCCTCCGTCTCGCTCCGACGACGAGGAATCTGGACGCTGGTACGCTCGAAGCGGCTGCTCTCTCTCTCTCTCTCTCTCTCTCTCTCTCTCTCTCTCTCTGTCGCACCTCTTGCGTGTAAATTCCGTAGCGCACGGCCAAACAATGACGTCGCGAATTACGCTTTCGCGATGCGCGCACTTGTGTGTGGGACCTGGCGACAATCGTGCGCGCTGCTCTCAGGACTGGCGTGCCCATTAGTAAACGTTAAAGCAGCGATGGTCAGTGTTGCAATGGCCAATATTACCATTGCAATTATTCGTTATGATTGTTATGGGTTGCTATGTTTGTGTTCATTTCACAAAGCTCTTGTTTTAGAAGCTCTGCTGCTACTGACTTTTATACGAACGAAAATATGTTTTTCTGTATTTTTCGTAAACAGAAGATCGTATATCTTATTTGGTTGTAATTTTTTCAAGTTTGGTCAACAGGAGGATAAAGAAAAAGTCCGCAATAAATATCGATGAACATAAAGGGCATCTTATTGATTAATATTGCAGCCGAAACGCGAGCGCCGGAGCAACATTTCAAACGCAGCGGAAATCCAATTTTACCCTTATCGCTTGCAACGTTTTGAAAAATTCTGTTCTTCTCGGGCGAGCAGGGCGGTATTAAGGCCTTTTTACCGTTTTATTATCGCTCGAGCATGGTATACTTTTATCGTTTTTATCTTTATAAATTGATTCCGCGGCTATAAAATTCGAGCGACCATTTTTACCGGGGGAACATAAACGCAGCGATCTGATTACATTCCTTGCCATTTATTGCACTGAAATCTGATCGACGACGCTGACGTACAGCCCCGGCTTGAATCTCTATAGCTCTATCAATTCTTCTTGAGAAATTGAATTTGTAAAACTTGCCGCGGATTTACCGTGAAAATTAACGACCTCCAACTCTTAAATCAAAATTTTACATTAATATGTTGACTATTTTTCGACTTTACGTTCCTGCTTCGACGTGAAGATTTCTAAAAATAGATGAATCATTGAATTCGACAACCAGTGCATAGAAAGTTTCCCAACTATAGTGACATTCCTAAAAACTACCATAATTGTTATCGAGAATAATCATTTCATAATTAGTCCACAATATAGCCTCACCTTATACTCTTTACTTTCTCTTTCGAGACTCTAGCATTATCTCTTATCCATTCCATGCCTAACAAAATCGATTTATCGCTTGCAACGATCACGTGAAACAGGTAACTACGTTTCTCGTAGATTCTCCGTGGCTTTTACTAACATGGTCAACGATTCTAGAAAGTAGTGGTGACTCGAAATTGCCAGTACTAAAAAAGAGCATGTTACCCATAAGCGGAGCTTAAGTTCTAGTGCAAAATCTCCTTGAACGCTGTACGTGAGGCTCTTAGATCGTTAGGGATTATGGTTTAATAAAGGCAAGCAGCCAAGTGCCGGGGTAAACCTTTGTGTTTGCCCATTCGATCAAGAGGAACAAGGTAAATAAATCGTTTGCATCATCTGCTGCGCCAAGGTTATAAGAGCCGATTATGTTCGCATTCGTGTACTTCTTTACAGCACTGAATTGCCTATGGCCAGTTTTTGTAAAATTTAGAGGCTCAATCCGTAGTTTCCTACGCCAAATTTTGATCGACCATTATAGATTGGCCTTTTCGCAAAGTCGTTCTCGAAATCCATCGAGTATTTCAAAATTTCTTCACTAGATCCCGACTTCTGCCAGAGCCTGAAAATCGACGTTAATCGGAATGATCGGATTTTACTAGGGTAGAAGCTACAGGCAGGCAATACGAAGGACGCTAAATGCAAAGCACGAGTTATTGCACGAGAGCGATACGTTTAGAACGAGCATTTATATGGACCGAGTATATCCTTAAATCGGACCATTGGGTCGTTTGCATGGCCGTACGAAAGTTATTAACGACCGTGCTAATTCCCTCGCGATCGATGCACAATTCTCGCGCGCACGCCAGCAGCAAGCTGGCCGAATCCAGGCCGGCGGACTGATAGCTGTCGCGCGCCGCGGCCTTCTCTGCCCAGCCCCGCTGATATTATTACAGCTCGTACTTCTCCGGAGGCCAGAGCCTTTGGTATCCTCCACTCGCTGCCGCCAGTTTGAATTTCAAATTGAACGTTTGGACGGCTTATTTTCCGCGAGAGCGCCGAATTTAATTCCCCTCCTGCTCCTCGCAGCGTTTGGACTCTCTCGAGCGGGCTCCATCCAATTTTCGACCGTAAATCGCGGAACAAAGTTGGCCGTGCGAGCTCGTTCACACACGACTCCCAGACTCATATTTCAGTCTGACGTATTGCCGAACGAGAGCAGTGTGTGTACCAAGCGGAGGATAGGGAGAGTTTGAGAATTTTTTTATTTGCTAAACGATGCATCGAAAGATTCGAATGCGCCAAAGGTGGTAGACGTAAAATCACGTGAGCTCTCGCTTACGAGTTCCAATTACGCGAGATGCAAAAAACCGAGCGTGTGTACCAAGTGCGATCAGATGTGGTTACATAATTACCCGAGATCAGCTGCTCTTAAACACCGCCTGTAATTACGAGGCAATATGGTATGATGATGAGAGCATCGCGAGAAGGCTATATTCGCAATAGACCTTATCGCTCGGCTCAATCCTCGCGGCGATTTGAATAAATATGCGCGCGGTAAAGCCAGATTTCTCAGAGGCGGCTACAAAACAAGTGCTCCTCTAGATACACGTAGTAGTGGCAGCAGCAACAGGGAACTCACGCGCCTAATCGATTCAGCCGTGCGATGGCAAACGCGAGGATCATTTACCAGTCAATCGGGTCGGGCACACACGTGGGATCGGTCGCCTATGGATTCCGTTCGCGCGCGCGCCCTGGGAATAATGCGGGCTGGTGATGGGGGGCAGCCTCATCCGAAGCCGCGAAAAGCAGGCGGAAGCCGCTGGAAAGGGGGGAGATAGAGAAGCCGGCGGTAGCGTCCTCGCCGTGGGCTAACGACTTTCTGATGAGGCGACGCGCAAGCCGCAGCCTCACCCTAATGGACTCCCACTTGTGCTCCCCTCCTGCCTAGTCTGGAACTACCGGTCTATCTCAGAGCTAGCGGGCCGCCGTACATCGATCCCCTGGCTCGGGAAATCATTCCTGCATTATAGATGCAGCAGTGCCGCGGAGGAGGCATTGTCGCGCGGCGCGGCCCCTGCGCGCGACGAATAAGTGACTGCATGCCGATGAATCGCGCGTTGGGGAACGCTTTACTCGCTCCGAGGAAAAGTTTTAACCTTCTCTCTACACTTCCAGCTTTCTCGTCTGTAACATCTCCGGCATATGGAGTCTCTCGGAGAAAAATCTTTTTTCATTGGCATGATCTTGTCTGGGTTTTGGGGAAAGTTGTTGCCAAAGTTATGTTAATCCTGTTGAGGGATAAAAGAAGTTTGCCTTCCCGTGACTCTTTGATGCCCGAGGATCGTAGGCTGCAGAGGGTTAGAAGGAGAGAGAGATGAGAGGGACTGTGGAATTTGAATGGTTTGCGGATATTGAATAAACAGCGAAAACAAGTTGAAGCTTTCTCTGCGAATCGTTTTCTAATTTATCCCGGTATAGTAATATCTTGGTGTATCTCGTTGTTTTATTTGCTCGCTTTTATCTTCATTAATCAAATTAAAGCTTAGTTACAATTAGATATCTTAATGCGCGCGCGATACGTACACATTTGCCTATTTTCATTTGTTAATTTATTTTTTTAGATATAATTCCGCTTAATTATCTCCAGCTGTTGAAATTTAAAAAGTCGATAGAATTTATTTAACGAAAAAAAAAGGTTAAACCGATTCACTTTGAACAGATTGCCAGTCGTCCGCGAACTGTGCCAAAGTAAAAATATTTGGAAATGGCGCAAACTCGAGTTTGGAAAATACCATTTAACCCAGAAACAAAAATAGTCGAATGTACAGTGCAAATTCATCCAATTGAAACGTCATCCCTCCCCAAAGTTATTCTCTTATCGATCCGGTGAGTGTTGGTAGTGGAGGGTGGGCGGTTAGAAAAAGCGTAAAAGGAATTGGCTCGTTTCGGCGGCAAATTCCTAAGCCCCGGACGCACAAAGGTACGACTTCAAGAGCCGCAAACGCATACATATGGGGCCGCGCGCTGCAGGGGATGAGCGGTGGATGAAGGTGGGGGGTTAAGGGAAAAGAACGAAAACACTCTCGCATTTCAGCGAGTTATGCGCGGATAAAAACGTATAAAACGCGAATTTCAAAAAGTCATCCGGCTGAAAGGCTTTCAGTCGACGCGGACCCGAGAGCAAAGAGAGCCCAACGGACGCTTTCTCTCTCTCTCTTTCCCTCCGCGAACGAGGCAAATAAATCGATTCGCGATTCCCCCCCGTTTCCCGCCCTGGCCCTTACTTTTTTTTATGTCCCATCAGACGTACGCTCGTTCGTAACGCTTAGCTTTTAAATCGAGGTCATATTTTTATTTGCGCCAACCCGGCGCGTCCGAGAATCATTTTACGCGCAATTATAGAGAGCGCGCGCGTGAACTCACGGACGCACGCACACACACTTCGCTTTGTACATGCACACGCACACTCGGAGTGTGTATGCTTTTTGACAAAGCCATATTTTCCAGTGCACAGTGCGTAGTGGCGCCCCGTTTCTCCGTGCGACGAAAGTAAATCCGAATTCGCACAACACTTCGGCCCTGCCCCCACCCCAGTCACCACCCCCTTTTCTGTCCGCTGGAACGAATTTTATTACGGGCGTACCCCATCCTCTGTCCCCTTCGAACGAGTAAATATTGGCCGCGAAACTTTTGCGCGGGCGTCGCGTCCCGAATAACTTCAGACTCGAATAGAATTTCAATCAGCATCTGTAGCGGTCGCAACGCGACGCGTGTGCCTCCTCATTAGGTTAGCGCTGATTGTGACCCTCCCTATCTCTCTTTTTGGCTTTTCTCTTGTCCCTCTTCAATTGCTCCTATACCTCCCCCCCCTAATTTATTTCCGCGCTTGGTGCATTAGCATTTTGTATTTGATTACTCGAATTATTTAAAGCCATGCGACGTTAAGTAGTCTAGCCGGTTATTTAAATTTTAACCCGCGCTATGGTCTCCTACTGTTCTCGGCCAGTTTAGCGGCTCGGGTATTTTGGATATCAAGCCGCAGTGGAGGTTATCCCTTTGCGTTTCTCTCTTTCTTGCTCTCGAATTCGGAAGATACAGTTGACCCGTAGTTGGGCCTGGAATTTAATGAAAATTCCGCGTTTAATGAGATGCGAAATAACTATATAAACCCCTCTTCTCCAGCCGAGAAAATACCCTCGGCTATCTTTCTCTCTTTTGCTGCTGCAACGTAATCGTACTCAATACGTTATTTAGACGCAGATGTACGGGCTTTATTAAAAGATCTCTAATCTTAATAATCTAGTGCCTTCAAAAACACAATGACAATATGAATATAATCATAGAGCGGAAGAGACCACATCGTAAAATGCCGAGGTCAATATTTCGACGCTAAGGATAAAGCAGCGGGGGAGGAAAGGGGAGTTTCAAGGGTTGTATGGCTGAACAGCGTTGCTGGGAGGAGCAAAGCGCGAAGGACGTGAATTATGAAACAACGTGTTTAATGACGCGACGGATTCAACATGTCGTAAATATGGAGGACGAAAGAGGAGGGGGACAGAGGAGACTGGCTGACTCTCATTCTCTTTCTCTCTGTCTCTCTCGGCGCGAGAAAAGTTTTAAACTGTCTTCGTCGTGTCGTTAATTTGGCTCCTCTGCCTTACTCGTCTACTCCCTGGGACGTCTTTTTTTCATATTGTTTTTTTCTTCTTGAAGAGTAGTTTTGGTAACTAAGTACAAGGCGATGTTTTAGCGATCCTACTAATCTACTTTGGAATAGATTAAAATTTAGTATCCATTGTTTACTGAATAATTTATATTCTTATACGCCTGGGGTTGTTTTAGTAATTTAAATATATTGGAAAAAACATTCAGCCGCATTTTCAGTGAAATCTAAATATTCCAGAATTTAACGTTGCTACTACGCGGTTTACATATAATTCTAGGCAAAAAGTCTTGGCAATTCGTAACAAACGTAAAGTTGAAAAAAATATGTGGAAACTCGAGTAGGAATGCAATATTTCGCATGTGCGCAGCCCGGGCGAGTCCGGCCTCTTCTCCGTCATTAAAGCCGGCATATTTTTTACAATTTCAGAACAGTCGGTATTATAAACCCGCAAGTGAGCTGCAGACGACTCGCCGAATGAGCGAGAGAAAAGTGGGGTTGGGGGAGGGCGCGTGTCAGTGCACGCGGTCCAAGCTGGCCGAGTACATAACTGCACCGCTTAACGGGCTTCGTGGCCTATCTCCCCCTTCCCTCCTCTAGCGTCGCCTCTTTGGCTAGGCTCTACAGAGGGAGAGAGCGACGACCGCCACGCGCGCGAGCGCCGACTCCTGAAATTAGAAAACTTTTTATGCGCGCCAATTTTTAACCGTCCCGCTCTATCCCCCTCTCTTCCTACCCTTAGCGGTAATTACTTTTTAAGCTTCTCTTTTGCATATTATCTTGTGGGCGAGGGCAGGGTAGGGGCGGACGTTGTAGAGTTCGCGGCGATATCCGCGTATAGCTGGTGCAATTTGTACGCGGGGCAGGCGCTCTTCTCGTGCGCTGGGGTAGCCCCTCTCCTCGGCGCGGCTTTTCCGTGGCGCGCCAGCCGTCATAATGGGGGCCGCGCTAAATAACGCGCGAGCTTTTATTAATGCTCGTTACGAAGAGCTGCTGCTGTTAAAACCGGCCGCGAGGACGAGAGATCCAAATTAGAATCACTGAACTTTCCTCGCTCTCTGGTCTTGTGAGTGTACCCCGCTACCGCTGGGCCGAGCGCGCAATGTGCTGTCTACAATCTTTTACCATCCAATCCACCCCCATGAGTCTGTCCTGCAGGGTGATTAAATGGCGCATGAGCCTCAAGTCCAATGGGCCTTTCACAATTCTTTTTTTTTTCACAGAAAGAGAGGGAGAGAAGTGACTGTCGAGTCGAGAGAGGAGCAGACCACGCTGCTGCCGTTTGATCGACAAAGTTTTTCCATTTTTTGCAAGCTCGTTTTCACTGCGACTTCACTCAGTTCCGCGCTCTTTTCCCGAGAATTGCGCGCGCGCCTGTCCCGCTGTATTTTTTAAAGAGGTCGTTTTGCGCGAGGGGATTTCTTCTTTTTTTTAACATTTTTTAGACGAATGGAAGTCGTTTCCGACTGAAATTTCTTCCTTTTTTTTCAACCGAGCTCTGTTAATTTTTTTTTACACGAGTTTTTCGGCGTATTAAAAAAAAAATGAAGTTTTCACAAATGTTCCTCGTTCTATTCGAGCGCCCTCGGTTTTACCGCTTCCACCTGCAGCTGTGTTTTTCCATCTGTTATTCTATATCGCTCGTATAAAGAATAATTTTAAAAACAACAGCTGAATGTATCTCGAATTTCCGTCCAATGTTTTTCGATCGTGTAAAATGAATTAGCACAATTCAAAATATTTTATTTAGTTATCTATCCCACAATTGTTATTCTCCGAGCGTAAACAATATTTTCGGAATAATTAACAAAGAATAGAATTTGCGGCGTACAGCATCAATTCGTAAATACAAAAAACCAAGTCCAAGAGTCCTCAATTACGTGGTTTTCAACAGTCTAAGATTTCACCGACGAGACTCGTTCAAAAATGCGATCACCGACTACAAAGCGTCCGAGTAAAAAGTGAAAAGTCACTTTATAGCACAGCTGTCAGTGCTTTGCTGTCCCGTTGGTAATCTACTACTGACGTCCGCGCTAAAGCTTCTCTAAACAAGCTCTGTTGTTTGCACTTTTGTCGAGAGCCAGCCTGCTTCTCTGTACAGTTCAGCCCTTGACAATCGAGTGAGATAAATTAGACTTTCCGATGGCTTCTACTTCTTCTTTACACGTCTGTCACAGCTCCTATTCTCTCCAAACATAACCAATAGTACGATTTACGAGTCGTCGGATTAAACATAAGTGAACGCCGGAGCATATCCGTAGTCTTGGGCGCGCGTTAGTTTCGACGCTGCCGCGAGTAATTAGGCCCCTCTCTCCCTCTCCCTGCCGCTAAATTAATTAACCGATTCTCCAAGTCAGGTGCGATTGGAGAATTTATGGCTCTAATAAACAAGGAAATTAAAGCCCAAGACAAAAGGTCATTAGTGACGGTTAAGGATAACGAACTGCTCGCGTTCTCCCGGCAGCAGCAGCTTCTCGCAAGTAGCGCCTCTCGCTAGGCCCAGCCGTTTAAAGCCGCGACGACGAGGAGAACGTCGACGACGGCGGTGGCTGTGGTGGCATCCCCGGCGCCACGACTATAAATAAGAATTAATTCTCCTCTCGGCTCCGAGCTGCTCTCCCCCTCTCGGCTCTCCAGTACAGTTCTTAAGCTCACCTGGTGCCGCGCGGCCTGCTTATACATCGTCGTTTAGAGCCAGAGTATGCGAGGCCAAGAGTATACCGTGCCAGTCCTTCTCGCGTTCGTATTCTCCTTTGGCTCGTTACGGCTCCTCTCTTTGGCTATTACGTAGCAGCTCCTTCCTATGCCGCTCCACGCTTTGGCTCTGGCGACTGATTTATTTATAAGTACGAGACGTGATAAGAAATCCCGATGCGCCGGGGGTTATTACGAATGCGATTCTAGGATTATTCATTTCTTTTGCGCTGGATATCCGAAATTTTTTTCAATTTTCTATTTTATGCTTTGATAGTAATAATTTTTGCAATAACCAACAATTTTCTTTGTGTTTCAGGTGAGTGGCGGAAAAGTCAATTATTAAATTATGAGGAAACTCGTATTACGGTAAGAATAATTAATTTCCACTTGAGAGCGCGTACAAATCGGAAACAATGAAAATCATTCTAAACGAATCTTAATGAAGAAAAAATCGTCAATGCATAGCCGGCCGATAGCCATCGTCAAAATAATCAATTCATAAATTATCATTTATCTCTATACCCGCGAATAATTCCCAAAACTAATCCTTGCGTGTGTCCCCCCGCCTCCCCACTCCAAAAATCTCGTCCGCCGAGGCACGTTATTAACAAAATACAAGCTCGCGCAGCGACTCTAGAGATCCGCTCAATAATGATTATAAACCGTGCCAGCGAGGGGGAGTGAGGGCCAAATTTTCCGCGAGCATAACTAACGAGCGGTAACAATGGCCGTTCAATAAGCCCCACGTCCCGAATAGAGTTTGCTCTCACGCTCGATGAGGCGCGGGCGCTCGCACAACACAATCACTCTATACTACGAGCAGCAGGGGGAGGGGGCGGCAAAGGGGTCTCTACTCGACGCATCCAGAATATTACCCTTGCTACGGACCGGTCCGTTGCGCATGCGCCAGGCGCGATTTTTGCTCCATAGAAAAAGCACGGCGCTACTGGCAAGTTCGTGCTCGTTATACGGAAAACAGTTGGGATTTCCGGCAGTAAGTTGATGGAGGAGGATGAGGAGGTGGAGGAGGTAGGCCGAGACAATTGACGTAATTGAAACTTCGTTTGCGGCTGCGCGGGACCGTCTTAACTTCGTATTGAACTTTCCATAAGTCTCGGCGCCTCTTGCAGTCTGACTTGGAGATGTCTGGGAGCTGAATCTTTCTTCTTCTTCCTTCTGTCTTTCTCTGTTCTCCTCTGTCCTTTTTGCCTACTGCGACTTTGCGCTCAGCCCCCACCCCCTACTCGCCCACCTCGTCTCCTTTCGTCGTCTCTTCCTAGAGCGCTACGAAGATAAGGAAGATGAAAATTGAAGCTTGTGTACTCGACAAACTCGTCTTACGCGCTTTCGACTCTCAGATATTCAATGAGGCTTGCGGTTATAAGTAAATGCGAGTATAATTCCTTCGTATTTGGCGTTATTACTTTATAATGGTTTTCGCGGCACTCGAAACTCGAAAGAAAGAGAGAAGGAAAAAAGGGACGAGAGGTTGTTCGTAGCCTCCGCTTGAACGGATTTTAAATGCGATATTAATTTTTTGCAAACTAATTTATCATCCGAAGATAACATTGTCTCGCAATTAAATAAATAAGAGCTTTAAGGCAGCCAAATAGATAATGCTAGTAGGAGGAAGAAAAAAAGTGTCGAGGAAAATCGCACGAGGGGGGGGGGAAGAAAGAGAAGCTACCCTTTCAGCATTGACTCTCGGCTGTAGCCCTCTCGCGCGCGCATCTGCTCGGCTCCCGCCTCCGGGCCGTCAGATAAGACGATCCTTCCCCCCCGCGTTCTTCTCTCCCTAGCACCGGAGTACAGCGAAAGATTTATGCCACACGGAAGGAGACGAGCGCGGCGGGAGCGAGGCGGAATATTTTTCCCAGCGCTAAACATCCACGGGGCGCATATCTCACGTCAGATTGAGGCGTCTCGAGGGCCGGGCAGAGAAGAGAAGCAGAGTCTGGCAGAGGTGAGAAGCCTTGAAAAATGCTCTCGACGAGAGCAAAGCTGACTCACCCCCTCAGCCGACGATCGAGATGTCATTATTGCTGACAGAAAAATGGATAAACGCGAGAAGCCGAAGGGAGGAGGGGGTGTGGAGGCAAGGCTAATAATGGAGCGCGCTTCGCATTGTGTGGGTCTCTCGCCAGTCCTCCCCTTCGTTCCTTTTTTTCCGAAATTCAGGCGGGGTAGCACGGGTCTTTGTGTGCCGCGGGCGGAAAATCTGGCCGATTTCGCGCGCATATTTCACGGGATAATCTAGTGCTTTGTTGCGCTGGATAAGCGTGAATGATTTCGAGCGCGGGAAATTTTTGTAGGGGAGGACTTGGAAAAACGATAGGCCGCCTTTTTAAGTAGAACAAACTGGCTTTGGTAAGACGAGAGTTGGCTCTCTTGCTTTCTCATTTCCCGCTGCGCATAATGGATAAACTGTGTATCCGATATACAGAGATTTCTTTCCCACTCGTGTTCTCTCTTCTTTCTTCTTCTTTTTTTTTTTGTCAGCAAGCCACGTTAAGCCAGTAAGTCGGCGTAATGACGGGAGATTTAGAGAAGTAAATTTGAGAGGCATTGAAAATTTATAAAGCTCGACCTGCTGCGGAAGCAGGAAATAGCGTGGGAGTTACGAAATCTCATTTGGCCGCGGAGGTATATCGGAAGCGAAAAAGCAAACTCTCGAAAATGGCTCGAGTAGAAAAGTGAAAAATTCAGCTGCCAGGGAACGGGGTAAGAAGAGGGGAGGGGGAGAGAAAGAAGCGAGATTCAACTTCTAATTCGCGCTAGCTGGAGGAAGGACTTCGTAGTCAGCACGCGCGCGCTTCCAGCCAGCTTTTCCTCCCCGTCGAACTTCGAAATCGAAGAAAATACCGTGGAAGAAGAATACGACCTAGGGGGGTGGCTGGGCGGACGGAGGGGGAGGGCGATGGTGAATCGCAACGGAACGGAAATCGGTAGGAGGACGAAAAAGAGACGCCGAGCGAATAAACTCCCGGGAAAAGAAAAGCTCCGGAAAAGACAAACGTGCCTCGAGTCTTGCGGAAAATAGCGAGGGACGAGGATGCCGCTATACACCCTCGCTTTTTTTTCTCTTCTCGCTCTACAGCCAGGTATTTGCGCTCTCTCGCTCTCTCTGCTATGTACGTGTACGTTATAGAGGCGCGTGTGCAGTCGCATTTTTCGCGGGGACTTCCAAATGAACGCCGATAAATTCCAATGGCGCACTCTAAAACATCCAAAGATGGGGGTTGCCTGCGAGGTGACCGCGGCACGAGGGGTTGGATTCCTCGCGAACATTGTGCGAAACGCTTATATACGCCCGGGCCGCACATTCCGACTCCGTCCTTACGTCCGCCTGCCGAGACTCGAGGACAGTACTCGGGCACTGCTCTTACTCTCTCTCTTCCGCCCCTCCTGCAGCCTCACTACTACCCTGTCCCCCCGCACATTGTGCTCGACCGCTGGAATATCGAAGGGAGTGGCTCTGTCGGGACAAGGCGCGTACGGCTATCGAGGAGAGAGAGAGAGAGCCTTTTTTGCCACGGCGCGTCCTTTCTTCCAGCGCAACGGCACTTGTCATCAACTGCTCGATCCGAAGTATTAGATATCGTTTCCCCGTAACCCCCTATTCTCCAACGGTCTTTTCTATATACTCGTCTCGCCCAAGTCATAAGTTTATATCTCACGTCGGCGTACTGGCAGCCGGCTATTGCTCTTTTAGATGCTCGGAGCTCCGACCCTCCCCTCTTATGGCTTGCGCAAGCTCTTTCTTTGCTGTGTATCCTTTTTTTCTCTCTCCTTGGGTTTTATCGTATCTCTGATTTTTCAGAAGAAACTTGAGAAAGGCCAGTGCCGGATAGTCAATGAAAGGGAAAACTACGCCGTGTCGAAGAGATTGTTTTTGATTTATTAACGGCTCGTATTTCATTTTTTTCGAGAAAAAAAAGTTTAACAATTTATTATTTCTTTGACGCATTTTTATGTCGCAGCTACAAAAACGAGTGGAGATGTCAATTTGCTTTATATTTAATTGATTTGCAATCGATGATGCAGTGTATTTTACTTAAAGATCGAGGATTTATATTTTGATAGAAAAGGTTTAGATTTTTAAAATAGTTTACGAATTTTTTTTAAACGATTGGAATTTTGGAAGGTATTATTTACGAATTAATGGCGACAAACTTTAATTTTGAGCGACGTTTTTCATTTTGACGATTGCGGATAAAGAGCTGGAAATGAAATATTTGAAAGAAATGGTCTAATTAATTTTGATGCGCCTTCTCCAAAAGAATTATTAAAAAAGATTAATCAAAAACCAGTGTGCAGTAACGTAATTTTTCATCATCCCCGCCTATAACACAAGGTTTCAATAATTTCATCGGAAAAGAGAGAGAAAGAAAGAAATGCACAATTCACGAAGCCATTTCGAATTCACGACGTCGGCGGCAATCTTAAAAGAAATTGATAAAACATTGAATTCCATAATTTCCTGAAATTCTATTCTAATGAAAAAAAGGAAGGAAAAAGGGTGGCTCTAGGCGAAGGGGGGGGGGAAGAAGATCGAAAAGAAAAACCACGGAGGACGCGTATTGAAAATTTATATACTGCTCGGAGCAAAGCGATCGCTGCTGCTCCTTGCTTGCCCTCTCGGCGCGCGAGCAATAAAACAAGGCTTGGGGACCGAGGGCGGGCCATAAATCTTTGAGGTCCTTTGAGGTGAGGGAGGCGAAGTGCAGCTATCCCGGCTTGCTCTTGCAATTTCGATTTTTATATTTCGCGACGAGACGACGCCGCCGTCGCCGCTACGGATAGAAGAGCTCGCCGCTTGGGAGGCTATGCTGCAGTTCTTGCTCTTGTCCGGCACCGGCACATCGGTGTGGCTTTGAGACTCGCTCTGACATCCAATGTTGCGCCAACCTAATTTTGGAAAGGTTGGGAAGTTGAACAATAGAATAATCGGCGAGGTAAGGTGTTGTTTTTCGAGTTTACCCGAGAGAGTAACGTTGTTATTAAATATTGTCGTGCTTGTTTTTTCCTATCTCCAATATTCAAATATTTAGTTTTAAATAAAATAAATATTTATACTCGTCTATATGATTGTTTGTTAAATAAAAAAATCGTGAGGATCGAATTTATTATTTTCGGATAAAAATATTCTAATAAAAAAACATAACCAAAAAAATACAGTGAAAAATTCAAGATTTACTTGCGCGAAAGCTGGCAATCAATAACGAATTTTTTTTCAACGCAAACGTAGCCTGCAAAAGCGCGTGACGTGCAACACCCCCAGCTTTCAACGTTATTCACAATGAAAAATTAACGTTCGAATTATCATTATTAAATTTGAATCTCGCGGATGCGTCCCTTTTGTCTGCATCAAAGTGTCACTCTGACAGACACTCTCGAAAAATACCGTCGTCACCAGCGTTCGAGCCCTTTCCCCTTTTTTCACCCTTTCTCAAAAAAGCCCGTCGCCCATCAAATACCAAATAATCCAAAACTAATCGATCCCCCCCCCCCCAGCAGTGGCGCTTCCAAACCCGCACAAAATCAATTCGTAATTACGTCGCGCGTAAAAAGAAGCTTGCACACAGTAGCATGACGAGTGCAACTCTCGCCATAAACGAGCAAAGCCGCGGCGTTATTTTTATTTTCCTCCGTTTTAATTTCGCTGACCTACATGCCGGCGTCCGTTTAGCCGGAAACCCAGTGCTACCCGTAAATCTCGTGAACTTCCTTCGCGCCTCGGTCCGGAAGGCGGCGGTCCCTCTCTCCCTTGTTATTAAAAAGGTCGCAGTTTTCGAAAGTAATATGCGGCGCCACGTGTTTGCTCTTTCGCCTTGGGCCGAGGTCTCCCCGTCCCCAGCACGCGTTCATAAACGAACATTCTCTCCCTCTCTCTGCAGCACGCGCACTTCCGTCTCTCGCTGTACTGGAATTTCGAGTTTCAAATTGTTGCTTAGACTGTGGTTTTTGGCTTGTTTTTTTCTCTCTCCCTCTTTTATGGGATTTACCGTTGATCCTTTTTTTTAACGTTTTATTTAAACGCTTGTGCCGGAGTTAAATATGAACGTGGCTGCAGGTGGAAAAGTTGAAAATTCCGTTGAATAAACTTGGCGCGTTTATTTGCGCGCGAAATTCAACGTTTCCGTTGTGTACATTTTCGGCGACTAAATAGTCGAAAAATAACGCTGCTTAGCGGGCGAGAAAAGCCACGTTAGCGCCGGGGAAAGTTCCGCTTACAAAGTTGGATGCTGCAAAGTGCCAAAGCCATTGGATAGTCGAACTGCTGAGACCCATTTCGAAACTCGAGCGGCATTCTCCGTTTACTGCCGGGACTAATCTCTCGAGCAGACGCGTTATTATACCTGCAATTAAGAATAAAAAAAATTAATGGATTGTAAAAGGAAAAAAAAGTTTTATTCAAAATAATTGAGAGTACTTTGACGTATTGTCTGCGGAGAAATTCAATTACAGCGGCTCGAGCGGAAAAAGCTCGCCGCAAGCTTGACGTATAAGCCAGCAAACTTACAACTCCTATCGACTCGAGATGAAGATAACAGTGTGGGTCAGTTGCCATATATCAGAGGAGGCGAGTTCCACGAAAAAAAGTCGGGCTTATGAAAATCAAGTGAAGTCGGAGCCCCTCTCCTTCATCCTCCCTGCTGTCTCGAAGAGGAAGAGGAGGAGATGGAGAGTGGGGGCCAAATCGATTTGGGAGCGCGGGAAATCCCTCAACGTGCGGGGCGCTCGCGATAAATGTTTCTCCGAGGACGGCCGTGGGAGGGGCTCCGGCATGCAAACGAGCCGTGGAGAATCGATTTTTATGCGATCAAAATGCACCTACGTGTGCGGCCCCTATTCCGCGAAACGAATGCAAATCCAAATCGCAGTGAAAAGCAAATTTTTCACCGACCTCTACTTTCTCCCTCTCTCTCTCTCTCACCCTCTAGCGTACTCGGTCGAGCTGTTCGTTCTCAGACGTTGGTTAAACGTGGAGCTCGGCGTTTCTCATTGTTGGAGAAAAACGTTGATAGAAGTGAAACGTAATCTCGAATTAAGCCACATGAGAAATAGTATTTTGCGTGCTTTTTCAAAATTTTCGGATTCTGCACGTGATATTTAAATTCTCGGCGAGAAAGGAGATCTCGCTCGACGGACGATAATGAAAAAGGGAAAATAAATTTACGAGAGTGAAAAAATTCACAACAATGTACGTGTATAGAGAGCGTCTCCGTTTTTATTGTCAGACAAGAAATAATTACGAAGCGGCTGACGTTCATTAAAATAGGTACATGCCACTTCTTTAGCAGCGAGATATATATTTTGTCAAAAGAAGAATAGCCGGGTCAGATACTTTTTTTTCTGAATTTTAATTTTTGACCCCGGCGACCTCGCATTGTCCTACATTTAGGCCACACATTCTTCGGCTCGACTCTCTTTCCCCACCTCCCCCTTGAAATATCATCAATTTCAAGCTTCCAAAATTTCCGCGCGCCGAAAAATAAGAAAGTTAGACAGCTCTCTCTCTCTCTCTCTCTCTCTTTGCGAAAAATAACGCGTTACTTTTTGCTCGAAGTGCACAATTTTTCGCGGACAAAGCGAGAGCGCCGCCGAGCGCGCGAACGTGAAAAAAATATCGAATTTCCCGGGGATCGCTCGATGCAGATTGGCGCAAATATCAATCACCAATATCGGCCCGAGCTTGCGGGGGGGCTCGCCCGAAAGACAGCCGCCGGGGCTTGAAAAAGCTTGCGGAGCGGAGCGGGTAGGAGGGGGTATCAACAGATGGTGTGCGCGCTGCTGGCCTGACAGCTGATTTAGCCCGGGAGGGAATAGCCGGGGGGAAAAGGGTGGCCCAGGGTGTACGTGAGGAGGCGCGTGAAAAAGCGAGGGCGAGTAAATGATCGTCGATTAAAGTGTCGCTTGGACTGGACGGCACGAAAGGCGTGGGTTGGGGGGAGGGAGGAGAGCTGGCTGCTCCACGGCTTTAGGATTGACAAATCGTCCGTGAGATTTGCATTCAATGTCGAGTGCTTGCTGTGCCAGCCAATGCCTCGTCGATGCGCGGCTACTCTCAATTCATGTTTGCAGGCCAGAAGCTCGCGCTGATCTTTCTTTTTGAAAAATCTTGTTTGTTAATGCTTGAGCTTTATCTTGCCTTTTTCTTTAAGCAATTAGCAGAAAATTAATTTGAAAGGAGTATTAAATCCTTTTGGGAAAGATAATAAAACTCAATGTTGTATCGGTTGGCTTTTTAAAATGAAGTTTTTGATAAAGAAATAAAAATATGTCAAACATTTTGCACGTGACAATCTGTATTATCTCATCTCGATAAATCCTATGAACTTTAGAAAATCCCATTTGCCCGGGAATATCCATTTTCAAATTTCTCAAGCCATCCTCCCTGTAGATTTTTAGCCTGCGGTAGCGTCGCCTATCTCGATCTCAATAACACCAAGCTTTGTGACTATCACCCACAGCGCCGTTTATTTTCCAGGAAAATTTCGAGACGCCCGCTCGAATAACATATAAAGAGAAGCCAAAGAAAATTATAAAATAAAGCGAGCGAGGACGCGGAAGTGAAAGTACAGAGCAAACGAGGGCGCGCGCATGCGAGTGGCTGTGTGCGCGTGCACGTGCGGAGGGTGAAATTGAGGAAATGGCTTTTCTGTGAGAACCGAGCGCGCAACAGCCGGCCGCTTGTTCGTCATACTTTCAATCGTGGATATTAAAGCTTTATCTACGCTGATCCCCGCGCATCTCCCTCTCTATACGTGATAATTCGCATGCGACTCGCAATTTTGATGGTCAAATATTTGAACTCTTCGTTCAACGGAGAAATGTGCCGAGAGAGAAAGAGAAAGAGAGAGAGAGAGAGAGAGAGAGAGAGAGAGAGAGAGAGAGAGAGAAGGGTTCGCCTGGTCAGCCTGGCTGTATTCATTATCTATGGGTAAACTCGGCTCTTTATCTCCGTCTAGTTTATAGCAGCTATCTGGCTATGTGTGTGTATGGCCCGGCGAAAATTAATAACGCGTGCGAGCTCCAATTAATTGTTGTTGAAAATTTCGGTCAAACTTGCGGCCCGCACAATGAAGGTATTAAGCTCGCAGTGGCGCGGCTGTATTGAGAGCGAGTAAATTAAACGACAAAGCTCCGCTAGGCTGCTCATTGTGCTTTTTGTCTTTCTCAACACCCTCGCCCCCTCCCCCCTAAGCTTTTGCAGAGAGCCGAAAATTAGCAGTGTATCGGCTTTTCGCAAATTTTTCATTCGCCCAGTGGCTGGATTAAATTATATCCCCTTTCTGCTTTATTAAAAAATAACGTCACTTTCAACGCAAAAAAATCGTTACACTTAACTGCTCGACGAAAATTGCATAAAAATTTGCACGACCGTTTTATACTTCGCAAAAAGGATAACAACTTCGGGCTACTTTGCCGCTGTTTAATCTCCAATTCCAGGAGAGACGAGACGCTCTAATGCTTTAGCAAAGGGTATCAAAGTCACGGATAAACACAACGACAACCCGAGCCAAGGCATCTTGGTGGCAAATTTAATCGAAGCACTAGCTTCAGACCCTCGAGCAATTAAAGCCTTGTGTTTGAGGAGCAAAGTGGATTTCCCCGGCGTATTTATAAAAGAACGAAAACATTTAGCCGCAGCCGTGTATCCGCTACAATCGCGAAATGATATTATATACCCTCATCCCCCTTGTCGCGTATTGCCCACGCAATAGCTCTCGGCGTTATTCTGTTCTTCTATTTTTCTGATTTTTTGCCATCTATTTGTCTTCATAGAGGCGCTAAAAATAATTTTTATCTCGAAAATCTCTCGTTAGTTATCAACCTTTCCTCTCCTTATTTAATTCGTCATTCGTCTCAAAACACTAGACCATGATGCTTCCGAAATTCCGTCGACCACGAATTCAGGGAAAATAAGTCCTATCCTCTCTCAAGACGAAGTTGTTGCTATTCCAGCTGCACGACCGACAGACCCGTTTCGAAAAGTTAGATAGGCGCGGCGAGCCTTGCGATTCCCGACTTTCTGGCTTTGAGAAAAGATGGCCAAAGAGAGATTGCCAGTGTCGCGTTTCGCCGAAGCAAAGGAGAGTCAGTCTCCGCGATAAACATTGGCTTTGCGATTCTTATTTTAACCTTCAGCTTTTTCAGTTCATCCGATCGTCGACGTGCTATCTTAACTACTTTGACGCATTTGATTTTAAAGAAACTCGCCAAAGTTTTTTAACGATTACGCCCAAGTGGGCCAACTTTGTTTCTCAAAAGAACTCGATGGCTAATGAATAGCTCGAACATAAGAACACTCTACTTGATCAATCACGAGTTTTACATTTATTTCTAAAGTATTAAATTCAGTCGCGATCAAAAGACGGAATTTCATTTCGAAAATAATCCTTCTCAAGCGTTCGAGTTCGTCTTTCAAAAGGGCCTCGGGTCTAAGGTAAAAAGCTCGGAGGTAAGACTACGGCTCGGTCTGCAGCGAATTCCCTAAAAGGCACGTGTATAACTCAAAAAATGACTGCTGCAGCAGCGGCCTCGCTGAGAAGAGAGGTGCAGAGGCGAGGTGGCAACTCGCTCGGGCTACTAATTTGAAAATATTACACGGACGCCTTCCGACTTTCAAATTCACCGGCTCTCCTCGGTATTTCACAAGTCAGCTCGCTGCCCCCCCCTTCCCATTTTTTCTCGCCTTTTTCTTTGGCAAAAAGAAGCGATCCGATATTCACCTCACACGCTCATTTTCTCCAGGACGCTGGAATATACATAAGGTGCACTCCAAGAGAAGGGGTTGAGATAGAGGTGAGGGGGATGAGGGCAGGGGAGGTGTCTAAAAATTTGCAGTCACCCTCTAGAAGAGTCCGTTTCGTTCTCGCTCCTTAAGCAGTTTGCGCGGCTCGAGTAGAAGTAAAAGAAGAGGTATGGAGGTGGGGGGGGGGGGAGATGGGGTTGCTCGGAAAGAAGTTCGGCAAATTCCTTGGACGCGGCGGAGAAGTAGGGGAGGTGGGTGGCTCGTTTAAAACTCCCGGGCGCAAAGTTGGCAAGTTTCGACGGCAATACTAATGAGAGAGAGACCGGCCACCGTTGGTTCGTCGATGCCCTATCTCGTATACTTATATATATTATACGTGTACAAACACACTTGCGAAACGTCTCTGTGCGTTTGTTTACCGAAGAAAAAAAACAGAGGGGCAGGGGGTGCTAGAGGAAAGAAATCGCGTGGCGGGGGCGTCAGAGTTTTTCGCGCGCAAGCTAAGGGGAGGAGGGGGGCGACTAGCGTTTCCCGGGACTCGTGCAGGTACGGAGTTGGCAATAAATTTCGCTCTAGCTCCCCTCTCGCTTCTTCCCTTGGACGCCGGAGTCTTGCTCTGTCGCCCTTTTGCTCCTTCCGAGGAGTTTTTAACTCTCGTAACTTTGTTATTTATGTGCGGCACGCGAGGAAATAGATTTTTCAGACCCCCCCTCCTACCCCACACACACACTCACGCAGACGCTGCTGGGTAAGCTGGCCGCGAAAGCTGTCGCGCCTTCGTTCTGTTTCTCTCGGCTTTCTTTATTTCTTACTTTCATGGTTTTAAATCCGCTAAGCACTTATCAACTTTAGCTTTATTTACGCTTTTATATAGCCGTTGATTTAACGTAACACATATTTTTTTATCTACAGGCACATTTAGAAAGACTCACGTAATCTTGAGTCTAATAAACGAAGGTTACTGCATTACACTTAAATTGTGGCGCTTTAAAAATTCGACAAATAATCTGAATTTACAAGCTGGAGAGGTATATGAAATTCTCACCAGAGACGCGTACCCACAATGCATAATAAACAGAAAATCCCCGATGAATCCACGCGGCATCTCTCTCTCTCTCCGGGTGCGAATAACGTTAGCTTTAATTGTGAAATATGCGCAGAAGACGCGGGGGTCGAGAAATAACGAGGCCGAGATAAAGAGGGCGCATTTTTCTGAAAAATAAAAATAAAGGATACAAAAAAAAAAATGAGAAGATAAGAATTCATCGCAGATAAGTTTAGTCATACCTGTACGAGGGCAGAGAAATACGGTGCCGGCTGCTGGAAGCTGCGGGCGGAATTTCTCCGATCCCTCTCGCCAGCGGACAGGACAAGTGAGACAGAGACAGTGGTAGGGAGAAAAAAGGCAACAGCTGCTGCTATATTATTCGCTTATCACGAGAGCGCCGGCGAGAAAAGAAGCCACGCGAGCTTGCGCAAGCCCTGCAAGCTCTCTCGTACGTAGACTTGAGCTCTCTCCTGCTCCTCCGCGCGCGCGAAGGCAGCGATGTTTGCATTATTGATCATGGAGCGGCTGATCCGAGAAGCCATACATACATCTCTTTGATGCACGATTCTCCGAAGGCTCTGAAAGTTTTATGATTAGCCCCGAGGAATCGCGACTACGTGTGTGCCCTAGCTATGGGCCACAGGGTCATCCCTTGGTTGGCAAAAGTTGGCCCGGCGGAGGAGAGAGCCTTTCGCCTAGCGCGGAATAGTTGCGACGCAGTTTGGCTATTCTAGATATTGCTTTTTCGGGCCCGGAGAGCATGCCGCGCGCGACTTTGCCGCCGCCGCTTACGCTGGGACCGCCATAATGGAAAAGTTGCCGGAATTCTTGGCGGCTGATTTTCAAAATTGAATTATTGCAAGTTTGCCGTTGCCTTATATCCGGCGCTACTTGCCTGGACGTTAAGGCTCGAGGAATGTTGACAAAGTGTGCCGAGAGACCACTGACGCTAAATCTATTTGCGTGGCGAAGCTTCTCGCGAAGAAACGGGGGGGGGGGGAAGAACGGGACGAGGGGCGCATTTTTCATATTTATCGTCGACGACTGCAGCAGCTCTCCTCATGAATGATATTACGAGAAGGAAAGCACCTGTATGAAATAGGTCACGAAAGGCCCATAACTCTCCTCGGAAAAATGTTTCATCCCCTCCTTATTTTCTTGCGCAGTGCACAAGCCAGGCTAGGCCAGCATTACCTCTCGAGACTACATCAGGGCTGGTTGGAATTTTTTTCTCATTTCCGAGGCGTAACACAGACACGGAGAAGGAGGCTTACGTGCAGTCGAGCTTCGCGGACTGGAGATGTGGGTAAACGATATTCGATACTCGCGTGTGGACGCCGGGAGGAGAAAAATCACGAATCGATCGAGCGAGCAAATCACACGGAGGGCAAACAACGACCAAGTCAGCTCGAGAGTCTAGAGAAAGGGAGAGAGAGAGTTCAATCTCGAGACCACTACGGGCCGAGTGGGTCCGCAAGTGTGCACGGGCTCGCGGAGCTACTGTAACTCACGAGTACTCCGGCCCTCGCGTACCGAGAGGGCAAACAGGCTACTACTATACATACGGCCGGGCTCTCTTTTCTTTCCCCGGGCTCTCGGAAAATCGCTGCTAGGTATAAGGAGCTCTCCTGGCTCGTAAAACGCAAATGCGCAGCCGCTACGGCCGACCTGCCGAGAGGGAAATCTTTGCCCCCTTCCCTCTGCACCACCACGTGCGCAGTCGGGAAAGAGAGAGAGAGAGAGAGAGAGAGAGAGAGAGAGAGAGAGAGAGAGAGAGAGAGAGAGACAGGGAAAAAGAGATACTTGCGCCCGTCCGCAATCGACAATAATGAAATCCATAAATCCGTTAGAAAGCTGTACAGCCGCCATATGCCTGCGCCAGCTGATCGGCCAAATTATTCCGCCTACCACCGCTCGCTCCTATACCTTCCTCTCTGTCTGGCTTTCTGGGGGATTCGTTGTCTGTTTCGGCATTTTTTTTTTTGGCCCGTCGTCTTATTTCGATGCGGCGGCTTCGGCAAATCGTTTGGTCTCCGACTAGGCCGGGGGTTTGGATTCCCGGTTTTTTTAATCTTGCACGGCTGCGGCAAATGGAAGCTACATGAATATCCGGCGTACAATGACGTTGCGAAAAATGAATGCTGGGAAACGTGATATTTCTGGTCTGCCTCGTTTTTTTTCCTCCCTTTTTTATCGATGTTGCTTCTCTTTTTTTTCTCCAAGATCATTCCAGTCTCGGGATTTCTTTACAGCTGAAATGAGTTTTGAGAATACACTGGTGAAAGATTTGTCGATATGAATTGCTTTGTTAGATAGTTGTTTTTCAAGATTTGTGGAATAATTAAAATTTTTTTTATTTATTTCCAGTAGCAAAGTAGTTGACATTCTAGCTTACGTCAATTACAATAAAATTGTCTATTCAAGAATTAAATTTTCTAATTACATACAACACCTCAATACATAGGAAGAAGAGAGCAGGAGAGCTCTAGGCCTACTTTCCACGAAGCATCTTTATTACGCTTTCATTATCAGGCTGCAAACACAGGGAGGGACGCCCGTATGCGTAAGCACGTCGCCGAGAGACTCGGGCAACTATGGCGTCTCAGAGCCGGTGGAAAGAGAAGGGGGAAGGGCTTTAGAATCGATGTAGCCGTCGCTAGGCAAAGCCACACACGCTCTTAGACGTCGTCGCGCGAAAGAAAGACGCCGAGGCAAAGAATCTAGGGCGCGTTTGAAGTTTTACTTATATGTTTTTTCTTTTCTCCAGCGCGTCTCGAGCGTGCAAGACGAGGCTCGATTATGCGACTCCGCGAAGTCTCTCCAGGCGTTAATCCTCGCGATGCGCTAGGGATGAAACAAAAGCTCCATCCACAGCAGGATTTATAGACTTCGCTTCTGTATTCGCTCCCTCTCTCTCTTACTCGGCTTTTGAGAGCTACTGAAAATTTGATGAGCTTTCTTTGCCTCGCTACCTACTACGTAAGATTTTTCTCGCGAAACTCACGGCGAAGGAAGTCGTTTGGTTAGTCACGCGTAGGGGGGTATTGAAATGATTTCGCAATGAGCACGTGAATTAGTAACGAGAGCTTGTAGCTTCGGCTGGGAAAATAGAAAAGAAGCAGATCACGCTGTTGTACTCGATGCCTGTGCATGCTCGACTGAGAGAGAGCCAAATGATTTATTCGGATATAGTAACGCGCTTGCACACGCGCGTGCATGCGTCGGGGTTGTGTGCATATGCAACGCCAGTGGAAAAAACGCGGTTTGGTCAGACAAAGGCACGCGCGTGCGCTCAGTCTGTTACTGCCGGCTGCAGACTCATAAATTTCGATTTCGATCTCGCGCGAGCGCTCGGTTTTTTTTTGTATTTTTCCGAGAGAGTGAGAGAGAGAGAGAGAGAGAGTCCGATATAAATTCGAAATTAATTTATGCGAATGAGAAATGTGTGCGCCTGTGTGCGCCCGGCGCATAAACTACCCGCGTAATATACATACAGCCTGCAGTGATCCCCTACGATAATCCATCATTAAAGCATTTCTGCTGCATCGCCTTCCCCCCCATCCCTCGTCCCGAGGAATACGTATATACTTTCGAATGAGTCTGCTTTGAATATCCTCGACCACACGCGTTGAAACATTATTCAAAAGGGAAGGAGGAAAGGACGGGGGCTATCTGTGCCGCAAAAACTACGTTTGAAGTTTCGCAGGAGCAATTCGCGCAGTTTTCGATCTGTCAACTCTGCGACAATTATCCCGCTTTCTCTTTCATTCTCTCTCTCTCTCTCTCTCGCGGCTCGATCTGTCATTCGCCCACGGGCAAGTTGTGGGCTACGGCAATAATTTATCTAGTGAATAATTTCGATGAAATTACATTGGCGTGTATATTCGTGCGCCGGGGCTTTCGCGCTCTTTCGCTCTATCGTTGCGAAAGCGTAATTGGGAACGACCGATTGCTCGGGAGGACTATTATTAGGCACGCGCTAGAGTGCTCACTGAATAAATGCTCGACTGCTATCGTTAAGTGGCCGAGTGACCTTTTTTTTCTTCCTCTCTCTCTCTGTAGCTCAAATCGCTTTTCGACTCTTGCGAAATTCAAAAAATTACACCGTTCGACGTACCTTTCTTCTTTTTTGTTTTTTATTTTTTAAACATTTTCTGCAAGAGAAACTTTGAATTATGAAGAGCTTCTTTCAGCGTAGCGACGTTAAACATTCAAGCAGTTCGCGCCTAGTCACCAAAAATTCCTTCGACTTCTTTCTAAAAGTTTCAAGCATCAGTCGCTACTCCTCAATGAAAAAGAAAAAGCACAGTATACAGTCCCTCCAAATTTCCATTTACAAACTCTCTTTTTTTCAAAAATATTCCCACAGTCCGATTCAGTCCTTTCACGCGCAAAGGACTTGTCTATGCCGTCGAGTCGAAAACTTGCCTATAGCCCCTCGGTCTTTCTGCTTTTCCAGCATGTCTCGAATTAACGTGGAGGTCGAGGAGAGTCCGTAGAAAGGAACCGCATAAATATCCGGGACTTCGGGATCGCTCGGGTAGGTAGGTTAGAGCGCAGAGCCGAGCGCTGGCGGCAAATGGACCTCGTAACTCTGGAAATTTCGGCCCTCTCCAGCCCTCTCGGCCGTAGCCAAAGTTTCTTCGCGCTCCAAGGCGTCCTAGCCCTTTCTCTCCCTCTCTCTCGTAAAGGAGTGGGCTGGAGGGGGGGAGGCTGTTCTGTGGAGGTGGGTAATTTGTTGCCGGGTGAAGCCACCCCCTGTGCTCCTCTCGTGCAACTTCCTCCTCTTCCGCCGCCCCCCCCACTCCCTCCTTTCTCTCGCCGCGTGCGCGCAGCACAGCTCTCGTTTCCCCGTGCCTCCGTATAAATAGCGCGCGTATGCACATAGGGCCGCGCCGCACGCGAGCCAGAGAGAGAGAGAGAGAGAGAGAGAGAGAGAGAGAGGAAGGCAGTCGTTGTATATTTAGGAACAAATACAATTTGAATGAATTAGCAGTAAACTGAAAATAGTCGATTCGGGCTTACCTGCGACCCTGAGCCTGCACTATACTGTCCCCTCCTCCGCCGCCTGTGCTCTACCTACGCGCGCATATAACCGTTTTTCTACTGCTCCCTTAACCCCCCTATCCACCCAACCCCAGCCCCCCTCATTGCTCTCTCCTTCTCTCTTTCTCGCTTATTTCCGCTCACCCTTTATCTACGCGCCACGGTCTAAACGATATTTTCCGACGCGGGCAGATTCGCGCCGCGTATATAACTTCTCTCTTACCCGCGCTTCTCCCGAGCGTTACCTCCTGCGCCCTCCTCTCTCTCTCCTATCTTCATTAGGCTCTTGCCTTTTATTTATCCTTTCTTTCAGCAACGGTTTCCCCGTTTTCTTTCTCGTTCTTTCCCATTAACCAGCCTTGAGAATAGTATACTGATATAAAAGGCCGCGTGGCGCGAATCTAAAATCGATTCGATTGACTCGTTCCTCCACCCAGTGCTTTCGTTTTTCTTCTTTTTTTTTTTTATCTTGCCCTCTTCGTATTTTTATTTTTATTTTTATACTGCTCTACCTTGAATTTGCCCTCTCGCTCGCGGCGAATCGGCTAATCCGCCAATTTTTCATTTCTCTTGAATGAGCGCCGAGGAAGGCTCTGTGTAGGAAATGACTTTTCTAACGGCACCGCCGCTGCTGCGTTCAATTTAATGGACGTGGTGTATATGGATATATACGTATACATCCCACTGCCTCTCCAGATTTTAGATTGGCTGTATTGATTAAACGTGTGCGCCGAGGAGGGCGGAGGGAGAGAGCATCCCGCGTTAGCTCTATGGGAGCATCGCGATTTTCAACGTTGCCCCTGTATTTTCGCTATATCGATACACTATCCGAGAAGGAAATAAGCATATAAAGGTTTTTTTTACTTTGTAACCTTTACAATATTAAATCCAAATATTGCACATTGAATTCTATTGGAATCAAACGGAAATCTAATAGTCTAGCCAGTCGTAGAGGCTACTAATAGCCCTTTGAGAACCAAAAAGCAAGAACCTTCATTCGAGCCCAGAGCTTTTTTCTCAAGCACTACACCGCAGCTGCAGTGAGTACCGCGAAGTACATCGCGCTCGTACACTGAAGAGTCTCGCGCATACTCGCGGCCCAAGTAAAAAAAAGTACGAAAGAGAGGAAGATAGAGAAAGACAGCGAGCTTGGTGAGGGTACACACAGTACTCGGCAGTAATTAGCCATGCGCTTCGAGGGGCCGAATGCAAATGACAGTGCGCCGCAGAAAGAGAGAGAAAGAGAAACAGAGAGGGAGAGCAAGTCGCGGAAGACAATATGATGATCACACGCCTCCACCCCCTGTTTTTCGACTCTTTCGCCCGACTCTCAACTCTCTCCCTCTCGCGCGCAATTTATTCGCGAGTAGTCTCGGAAGCATTGTCGGCCGACGCCGAGGGCGAGATTGTTGTGCTACCCCGATTTTCATGATAATTCCGCAGCTAGCGCCGGATATATTTCGAGGCTATTGAGCTCTCAGGCGCTACGGCTCGCACAGACAACAGACGGAGCTGCTGCGTTGATTCTGGGGGTGAGATGGAGCTGGAGAGTCGCTGCGACCGAGGGAGACGCTTTTTCAATTAGATTCGTTCGCTTCGCTTTGCCTGCTGGCGCAGTTCTCGATTATTTTACCCGCCGTTGGATTATGTTGAATGGAACAGCGTAGAACGGAACAAAGCTGGAGATATTCGGGAAATCTACGATTGAATTCTTGCTTACGCCTGAGGATGGTAACGACGTGTGCGTCTGTTGTGCGTGTGCACCACACCTCAGTGTTGTTGATTGTACGCGTGTGATTGCATTTTACCGGCGCAATTTAAATTTTAAATATATGCGATCTTATCAATTATTGTGGTTATAACTTGTTTCGGCGTCTGCTCGACATCGCTTTAAATATCGCAAGATTTTGCACAATAATTCGCGCGTTGGCTCTCGGCGAAAAAGAGCTTGTTCGGAGTTAAGCGAGAGTTACGTAAACAACATTTTTACTTATTACTCGGGCAAAACGATGAACTAGCCGGTTAGGGTTGCCAAGTATTAAGAGCCTTTCCTTGTAGCAGCAAGTACAGAGAGAAAGAGATGGAAAGAGAGAGAGCGAGAGAGAAGGGTACAAGTGTAAAGCATCTCTCAAGCGTCTCCCATTTGTTTTTCGGACGCAGTCTCACCGGTAATTTTAGCTCGGCGCGTTTGCGCGCCTTAAGATTTCGTGGAACGAGCTGTTGTGTAACGCCGGAGTGCGCAGGAGCGTGCGCGGCGATAATTGAAAGCAAGCTGTGTACGCGGGTGGCTGAGGGGAGGGGCGGGGGAAAGAGGAAGCGCATACAGCGACCGGACCGCAACTTCAATTATTCCTTGCGGCGGCGGTTGGAATAAAAAAACGTCGTTGTCGCCTACGTGAGAATGGGGTCAGAGGATGAATAATGAAAAGAGCCTTTTGATGCTCGTACACATATTCGCGCTTGGCCGAGATTTGAAATTTCATAGATAGAGAGCCATTATAATCCGAGCTTCCTTTTTTTTTTATCAAGCACGTAAGTGCAGGGAGAACGACATTGCGGAAACAATAAGAGAAATTCGAAAAAATAAAAAAAAATCGGAAAGTTATTATCCGGTTGTAGAAGGTGGTTAAAGGGGGGAGGGGAGAAGGGCCGGTATTTCAGGATCGCAATCCTGCACGCGACGGTAGCATTGGCGAAACTATTAGAACAATTCCATTAATATTGCTCGTTAAACTTGCAACGAGTTTCGCGGTGTTCCGCGCTCGCCTATTACAATGCGCCATTCAACTATTTATCTCGATCGATCCTAAAATAATAAATCCGCGAACGAAAATATAAAAAGAAAAAGTTGGCCGATAAGCAAGCAATGCGGATCAGACGTCGGTCGTAAACACTCGCGGACCGTAAAACCATATAGACCGGCTGAAAATCAATTTACATATCGCGCGCCGAGTAAATATCTCTCTTTTAGCCAATCGTCATGCGGGGGCAAGGGGGCAGTCGGTTAAAACGCGTGTTCGCTAATACACAGCTAATGCAGCCGCACGAGCGCGGTTTAGATTCTCCGCGCGGGATATAACGAGTGCACCGAGGGCTGGCGAGCAGCAGTGCTGTCGGTATAAAACAATTACCGTCATTTTCAGGGCAGTTCATCGGCGAGAGCGAAGCAGCCGCAGCTTTCCATCAGCCTGACCGTTAATGACGACGCGCGAGTATCGATGATGAACTGCCGCGCGACGTCTAATTATAACGGCTCTCTAGCCTAATGCCAAGCGCGTATGTAGGGGAAGCGACGATGCATCACTCGCGACGGCCGCGGATATATCCCTCCCTACCTCTCTCGACCTGTTTTCTACGTTTCGCTTTTCCCAGCACGCGTTATCCATCTCCCCTGTATGCCCACAAATCATGTAGCGCCTGGGTGTCTTGCATATACCGCCGAGAGAGAGAGAGAGAGAGAGAGGTGGTTATGTGCGCGCGGGAGCAGCTGACTTTTGCCGAAATACACGCGTTCTGAGTAATTGGAATTCTCCTGCCCCCGGAGAGCTTGTGCGTTTTAGCGATTGTTTATATAATGTAAGGAATATTTTTGAAATGCTGCTCGTGTGTTATTATTTCCTGGATCTAACATATTGTCTTCTTTTTTGTTTCAGGTGAGTCGCGAGAGTTGTAAGATCGATCGGTTCTATTCCGTTTTACGTAAGTTTAATTTTACAAACAATTATTTCAAAACTCTTTATGACCTATCCTTGCACCTTTGTACCTTTCTTACGTTACGTTTGACCCTTTGTTGCTAATTTGCTTGAACCGCTACACGAAGAACAACATACCGTCTTCTTGGTGTTGCAAAACCACTAATTGCACAGGCAAGTGTAAGTAAGAGAGAAAAAAAAGAAGCAAACGATGGCCGAGTCGCTTATCCCTTAATCTACGTCCGGCGCGTGTCTCTCCATTAACAAAACCCATAAAAAATCCGGCTTTCATGCGCGACTCATTTCGCTTGCTGCGACAAGAGGGGGGTTTTGCCGTACGACAATGCCGGAAGCGAATGCGACACGACGAGGGGCGACTCACGCGAACCTGCGGCTGCGAACAGAAGACACGGGCGCGCGCGCGTGCTAACTTTTCGAATTATACACTCGGTCGTGCAGTTTCATTACGTTCCCCCTTTCACTTGCCGCGATGCTAATGAATTTAATAAAATAACGGCGCAAGAACTTTTACCGTTACCAAGGCGCTCTCGGCTTTCTTCTCTGCCTCCTGCCCATCGTACCATACAAATCCAAAGACAAATCGAAAATTGGAAAATACACTTTGTGAATAATCAGTCGCGAAATCGAGGCAGACCCGTGAAATATTAAAGGCGCCCACACCCCCAGATCCTGCCGCGAAAAAGCCAAACAATCCAGCTTACGTCCTCTGGGAGGAGTAGGAGGGGGAGGCATAGATCAGGCATCGCGCCGACAGTTTTCTCATCTGCCGTCCGGCCACTCCAGCTCGGAGGGGCGCGACAGCTCCTTGGAAATATTCGGTGCTCTCGAATTTCGCGCTCGACGCCCCGTGAAATCAAGGCTCTGCTCGACCGCGACGATCCAGCCAGCGCCAGAGGCTTATAGCCCGGCTCTCGAGCGCGTATGATTAATGTGCCAGCGCAGAGAGAAAGAGGGGGTGCCGGGGACGCGCGCATATTTTAATCACTCGAGAGCGGCTCGGATAGATATCAGATGGATGGGGGGGACTAGACGGCGCTGTACGCTATGTATGTATTTCGCGCTAAATGATCCGATATGCTTTGTTTCGTTAACAGTCCAATCGGTCATCGCTACGGGTTGAGCGCGTAGCTCGATGATAGAGCTGGTGACTCTCGCGTGCGTTGCACGACAGTCATAACGAGTCCTTATTAAATAGATCGATTAGGTGCAATTTTCGGTTTCACAAGTAATAAAAGACTTATACATGGTGATTATTTTATTATTTTTATGTAAATTTTTTATTTAAAATGGAGATCAAATAGTATTAAGGTGTAATATTTCTCGATAAATTAGAAAACAGAAATGTATTTCAACGAAACGTCATTTTTGGTTATTGTGTTACACAAGTTAATCAAAACTGACGTGTAGCATAATATCTTTCGAAATTCGCCAACAATGTAAATTGTGAATTAAGCTTTTTAAATCGCATTATGCACGCGCTATACCGAAATCAGGTTTGACTGATATTTTGAATTAAATCCAAATTCGTTCGGCAACGAATACATTTGAAGATTACTGCAGTCTACAATTTTCACCCGGCGGCCTGTATGCACCATCTCAAATATTAACAGCCGACATACATTATGGCGTAATTAAAGCCGCGAATGCAACTAGCAAGAATTCTCATAAATTTAATTAAAATCGTTATATAAATATAGTCCGAGAGCAGTCGGTATATGTACGACCGAGAGAGCTGGTCAGAGCCCAAATTCAACGATCCGCAGCAGCAGCGGCGAGAGCGTGGAGCAAAGTGGCCGCTACCGAGCCCCCAGCATGCCCCCAGCTCTCGCAACTCGACGCCGCGGAACCAGTGGCAAAACGGCTCGTTGCAATAAATAAATTAGCCGCTAGCCCCCGAGAGCGAGCGGCGCATCAATCTTCTCGCTCTAAACCACGATCATAATTAAGGCGTGAAATTGCGATTATACATGTCTGCTCCTCCCCGTGGCCCTCTCTCCCTTCCCCTCTTTGTCTCTTTACCCGCATAATCGTTGGCAGATTTTCGCGTAATCGCGTACATTCCCCCGCAGCTCTCCCTTCTCCCTCTTCTTGTGATTTACGCGCGCCCGGTCATCGCGATTGCGACTCAATTTCGAGATCGGCGCTGGGGTCTGGGGATGAAATTTCCGACGAATCGATACGTACGCGGGCGCTGCTGGGGAAAAGGCTGCTGCTGCTACTGCTCGCCTCGCCGCGGAAGTTCGTTTTGGAAACAGATGGGTGTGACGCTGTAAATTGGTTATTTCGAGTCTTGCGCTCGTTTGCGAAATTGTTGGCCACATCCGGGGTCAAGAGTAAGCGAGTCGATAAGAGCTGGAGGGGGAAACGTGATATTGCGAACGGTTTAATTTCTGATTTGACAAATAGAAAAAAAAAGAAAAAAAAAGTACTATTCATCTCTGGCAAGGAGAGTGACTCGTTAAAGTTTGCAATGTAGAACGAGAAACGCAGTCGTTCACGTGTTCAATTAGTGTAGTTTCCTCTGGCTTGTCAAACTGAAAATATATTCATTTACATGCATATACATGAGAAGCGAAGACACGAATCCATGCAGATAGATACTGCAGCTTAAGATATTACATCTTGTTTTCCGCTGAATTTTTTGCTCCAACTGCAGGCCAATTCGGAATATTATTTTCACATCGAAGAAACGCTCATCTTTCGCGGTATGCATTAGAGCTATTTGAAACTCTCTCCCACACTGAACCCAAGACAAGAAACCGAACGAATCAGTGTATATACGCGTAGGTATAGACACAGAGTGTATAGCGGAAGCGCATCTATCAGACCTTTTTCCCATTACCTTCGACCACGTCAACGTGTGCAGACGCGAAATGGAAAAAGACAAGCGCGCGGGGGGGAAGGAGAGCGACGGACTGGTTTCAGCGAACCAAACGCGTAACGTCAAGCCCCTTTCTGCCTTCGCTCCTTCTAGCCGTCCGTTGGGAGAGAGAGAGAGCTGGACGCGTAATAACCCGGTAATTGCGCGGGCCGTCGCGACGTGCAGCCGTTGTTATTGGAAAAGCTGTCATAATGCCCCGGCGGCCGTATCGCGATATAACGCCCGCCCCCCACCAGAGCGCGCGAACGCTCGACGCCTCCTCCTGCCCAGTCTGAAATATTAATGTGCGAGAGAGGGAGGTGGAGAGAGAGATGAAAAAAAAACACAAGCGACGAAGGATAACGGCGCGAAGCTTTTTTCTCCTTCTATATCCTCCTCCGCGTGCGCTATGCGAGCCTGTGTATACGTCTCGATTCTTTTTCGCTATATGGCTTCGGGCCAGTGCCGAGCTATCGATTATTTTGGCTTTGGAACAGTTCGATGCGCGCCTTTTGTGCTGGCTTTATGGAGTTCAACGCTTGACGGCAGCCAGAGGAGGAAAGAGAGCCAAAGCTATTAATAGGTGTTGTGCCTCTTTGCGATACTAACGTCGCTGATGTTTGCGAAGGTGTTTGATCGCGAATGATTTTGTTTTGTTTTTTTTTTTACCTACAGACCTGGGCAAAGTACGATTTGTAACTTGACTGATTTATTTTTTAATCTCGCCGGTGGATAGGATAATGGTGAACTATTCGTGGAAATATTTGATACGCCAGCCACTTGAGCGTAAAATCAAAACCAAACGGCTCTTGGAATACCGTAACAATAAAAGAGAAAAAAATTAGGGGGGAAAAAAGCATCGGCCTCCTCGGCTCTTATAAAAGAGAGAAAGAGGGAGTAGATTAGGAGGATAGGTCTCCTACAGCGGCAATGGGCTTCCCAATTCGATTTGCAAATATCAGGGAGGGCATATATCCTCGTACGGGCGAAATGGAACGAAACGAGAAAAGGCGGCGTGCGCGTAGTCGAGCGTGGTAGAGAGAGGGGGGAGCATTAGCGCTGAGGCTTCGGGGACGCAGCAGCGCCGGGAGGGCAAAGAGAAAAGAAGGAAGACAAGAGGCAGATAAAAAGCCAGAGGGAAAGAGAGAGAGAGAGAGAGAGAGAGAGAGAGAGAGAGAGAGAGAGAGAGAGAGAGAGAGAGTATAGTTGGTTAGATGTGAGGAGGAGGTCTGCGTTATCGAGTGAGAGAGAGAGGCCGATATTGGCAGGCCGTTTCCGAGCAAATAATTGGAAATGCAAACGGAACGGGCTCTGCCCTCTGATAGCTCGATAATTGAGTCTTATCAGTGTTCGAATGGCCGATTCTCGGGCGTAGTTTCAGCCACACCGCTCTCTGCTGGGAGAGAGAGAGAGAGAGCCTCTATCTGTCCTCCCTTTGCCCCACCACCTATTCACTGTCGCCAATGACTGACTATCGCGCGTTGTATGTATACACCGGCGCGTGTACTCCTCTTTTTTTTTGTTAGATCGCTCTTTTTACTTTTTACACGCTCCGACGCTGCTCTTTCGCGCGAGTGCGTACTCTGAATTTTATCTGTGAGTGTGCCTGTGTTTTTTTTCGCGTGTTTCTTTTTTGCGCAGCGAGTGTTGATGCGATAGTATATAGTGAAAATTCGGTCGGATCGAGAATCAATGGGTCAAGCGTTAACGGATTTTGAGTTTGTATTTCGATAAGGGTTGGTGGGGGCGATTTTGTATGGTAGGAATTTGAATTGCTAAGGCTTTTTTTTACATCGGGGGGTGTGACGCGACGGTAGAGTTTGATTAAAGGTAATGCGTGGATTCGCGGCCGGTCGCGGTTAAATAATTAATGTGATTACTGTTTAGTAGTCGGGCGTCGCGCAAATTGTATAAACGCGATTACCCTAGACATTTAAACGGTAAATTGCTTCGATTTTACATGGACTAATTTGTAAATTAATTTCTGCGAATGGCAGTCGAAACTCGAAATTCGTCGCTTTCAACGGAAAGAGAAAGAGAAAGAGGGGGAAGGGAGGAGGGATAGGTAGGGTTGGTGGGGGGAGGATGAGTTGCGAATAAGTTGTCAAGTTCCAGGCTATCCCAACTTTGCAAAGGCAAAAATCGGCAGTTGAAGCACAAGCACACGAAAATAGCCCGTCGTCGACGCTGTGGTCCTGAAAAAGCGACTTGTATGTGTGTGTGTATGTATAGTAACACCGAGAGTATAGAGCAGGATTTATTCGATCAGGAATTCGTGGAAACTAGAGACAGCGGAGGAAGATCTGCTACGACGGCAGTAGAGATAGAGAGAAAGAGAGTTACGAGATGGGCGGCGTGGGAGGGGAGGAGAGCGCGTAGACAAGAGGCCGCCTCGGCGGAGTTTAAAGGCCGTAGCAATCGGAGCGTGGGCGTAGTTTCGCCCGTCTCTCGAACCTTTCGTTCAACTGCTCTTCTCTGCCTCTCTCTCTCTCTCTCTCGCTCTGCTTTCGACTGCAGCAGACGCCCTTGGCAATCTTGCAAACTGCCTGATCGAGCGGAGCAGCGCTGATAATGGCTTGTCGTGCGCCGCGCTCGAAATACCGCCGGCGCGCGCGCTCCCGCGCGTAACCCGCGAGGCAATGCTGCGAACGACTTGTGTTCTCTTAGCCTCACCCAGCTCCCACCGCCTCTTTGCCTCTTGCCAACCTCGAGCCTCTTCTCCTCGACTGACTCTCTCTCTCTGTCTCCAGCTTCCTCTCCCCCCCTCTACCCCTACCTCCTCGGCCTTGTACATGTGCGCACAGTTCGGCTCGCGCGCAAACTTCACCACGAGACGATAGTTCTTGATTACGACGCATAAATTTATTACGGCTCGCCTCCCACCCCCCTTCCTCCCCCGCACTACTCTGCAGTTGCGAGACGTTTAGACGTGCGGGAATGCGCTTGATTCCTTCTCTCACTCTCTCTCTCTCTCTCTTGTCGCTTTGAAGTCGCACGAGCGTTCCTGTTGTAATCGGTTTTTGAAGTTGCAATTTTGCCAGGCGCGCTCTAGCCCCCCTCCCGTTCACAATCCCTTCACCCTCTTACCTTCACCAAGTCAAGGGCGGTTAAGTGCTGTTTGTAGGGGGCCTCTCGCGAGTTTACTTTAATCTTTGAAGTTGTTTAACGTCGTTAAGTTGGTATCAATTTCAAAATTATACGCCGCGTGCCAAGAAAGCGCGATTTTCTCGCGAGCCCCCCTCCCTACATCCCTGGTCTTGCACGCTTAATTTTGTCGAGCGAGCGGGAAATGAAGTTTTCCTACTATCGGCCTCCTATCAATTTGATGTGGTAACGGCTTATGTGCTTTCTCGTGTTGCGTGCGTCCGTTGAAAATTATGACTTTTTATTGAAATTAGAAATTGCTTGCCGTACACGGGGAGATGTGAATTACCGTGTGGGTTATGCCGAATGGAATATTGAATGGTTAATAAAAGTCGAATTTAAATGAACTTTTCATGAGAGTTGCGCACCGTATTTTATGAACTCGTAGCTTTGCATTTCTAATCGAATACTATCAAACGAACGAGCATAAGATAGTACAAGCTGTTCATTATTGCATCAATTAAAGTATATGTACATGGACATAATTTTGCCGATCTGTCGCGCGAAAATTAAAAACAGCAGAAGACTACGTGTTGTACATGCATATTGCAGCGTTTAGCTCTATTTTCTTAAAGTTCGAAATACCTAAACGCCGCCTTTTCTCAACTGCTTTCCAAAACAACGGTGTCAGCAGCTTTTATTTTAATTAAAACTCCGTTTGCGCCGCTGAACTACATAATATAACCCGGCGATTCGCTGGTTTTGCTTTCAGCTAGGAATTTAATTACAGCGTCCATAGGTTTGCCAAAAGGATTAAATGAAAATTTAATTTTCCCCGGGCTTTATAAAAGTCAAAGAATTTGCGGAAGCAAGATCCTTGACATGGCGAAGATGCGCCATGCCAACGCTTTCCATAAAGTTTCAACTTGTTATAGTTAACTAACATTTAAGAACGTCGAAGCTTCATAGAAAGGCCGTCTCTCTCCCTCGGCAACTATACTGCCGTATTATCACGTCCGTTTAAACTTGGTTACATCTGCCCTATTGACGCATATTCAAATTATTGAAATGCGCTTACCAGGCCACTTTACACCACCCCCTAGTATGAATATTCCAAATCTGCCCGTACATCGCTAAAATCGTTTCTGGAAACGAGACGAAAGACTCGCGCGAAAGAAACGGAAAATGTCGGCCGACTGTGGGTAAAAGTGGGCTCGGAGCGTCGCGCGCTCCGGAAACTAGCGCGCGAGTAGAGGAGTAACGGCCGCCGGGCAGCGCCATAAACACCGGGCCCCTGACACGCCAATTACGCGCCGGAATGGCTTTGCACCGCCACCGCCGCCCGATATTCCGGCGGACTGGCTTACCCTACCCCCTACCTCCAGGCTCTTCGCGATTTTGCCTGGATAGCCACGCTCGTGCCTCCGCACTTTCCCGGAGTTTCGAAGTATCGGACGGTCGGGCTTTATCGACGTCGATGGTATTCTTCGTACAGTCGCTGCGCTTAACCCCTGCCCCCCGCCTGCCTGCTACCACAGCTTCGACTCTCTCGTCGATTTCCTGGAGCTGATAAGATGATGCTTTACTCGACTGGGTGCGGCTCTTCTAGCTAGATTTTTTAGTCGACCAATAATGGCTTATCTGTAGCCGGACTCTTTTCGTTTCGCATACCTTCCTTTCGATTTTGTTCTTGCTGTATTTTAGATTTAACGGTGAGCTTTTTTTTCGAGAAAATTGTGCTTCAATTTTATGGTAAAGGATTATTCAGTTTAGCGTTACATTAATTTTCGCATTTTAAAACGGAATTTTTATTGGTTTAATTAAGAAAGTCATCTGGAAAGTAGCGTAATTAATGATGGTATTAAAGTTGCGTAACGCGTATAACTTAGTTTTCTCGATTAATTTTCGTTCTACTCATTACATAATTTCAAAGAAGTGAAATTGCGAATTTGCATTGCCTACTTTAGTGCTTCTCGAACTTTTTGTGCGTACATTAACCGTCACTATAAACAGGAAAATTCGTAACTATCCGGAGATGCGGAGAATGACACGAGCGACTTAAGTTATAAACTTCTGGCTACAAACAACTGGTATAACTGTTTTAAAGTTTGTAGGATACGAATATCGCGAGGACCGCAAGCACAGAATCAATTTGCAAATTGTTTATTACGAAATGTTCCACGAGTTTAACGTTAACAAACAATCGCGTTTAATACACACGACAAGAAGTTTGTTTTACAAATTGAATCGTAAATACGGGCAAAATGTATTTTAAAATTTCCAAAGAGCATTAAGCAATTCTCTGTGTAAATTAAGAAAATAATAATCTCAGCCAGGCTAGAATAGAGACATAAAACGTCGACGTTGCTTACTTAACTGAAACGACTTTCTCATTACGCCGCTTGGCTATTAGATACCCTCGAGCCTACGGAAAAGACCAGCCTAGGACCCTCGCTAAGCGGCCATAAGTAATAATTCCGCGTGTCTTATCCGCGGATCTCCAAGGCACCGAAAAGCAGATGTGTGCGCATATACACACACCAGAGCCGCGTTTGTCGGGCTAACGATTTCCGTTTGGCCAAGGCATGGGGGGACGCAATCTCTTTGGAATAAGTCTCGACAAGCGCTTGCCACAGTGCGTAATATGAAAATTTGCCTCGCGCCATTTGCATATTAACACTGTCGCCTGTACTCGCGAAAAATGTCGAGAGCGGCGAAGGCTTGTTAAGCCGCTTAAGCTCGCCCTTGGTATTTTCGGGACTGCTTTGTTGACGAGGAGTTGAAAGCTCGAGCTTGATGCTTTTTTGGAGAGATGCATTTCACGCTAGGATTCTTAACAATTCCGTTATTCAATTTTCATTTTTCATACCAAAAATTCGCAACTGATAATGAATATATTCCGATTAAAAAAAAAAAACATGTAATTAAATAAAAAAAAGGAGAAATAAAAAACATCCCGGGGTAAACAGCTGTAGGATTCGAGCCGACAGCACAGCTACACGTCGAGCCGCTGAAAATAAAGACGAAAAAACAGATTTGTTTTTCCGATTTGCTTGACAAAACAAACAAACGAGGGCGCGCGCGCGTGTGTTGCCCTTCTCTCTTGTACATCTCCTCGCGCCATGGCGGCCGGTCGTCGTCCTGTGTAACACAATTCACTGAATTTATAAAGCTCCGATGTTTGTTTTCGCCGCTTTATTCTCCTTTCCTTTTATTTTTTTCCATTCTCCCGCGACCCCCGCGATTGTATAACGAAGCTCTAATTCGTCTTTAAAAGCAGCTCTCTCTCTCTCGTCCTCTGCTGAAGCTGCCGCTTTAAATGGGACGTAAAACCAAATTACCCTTTCATAACGCGTTGGAGAGGCGCCGACGTTTTAATTATTCCTCATCGGTGCATTCGAGAGAAATAAACTCGACGATCGTTACACTTCTTCTTGAAGAACTACATTTAAAATTATTACGTAAGCGCTTACATCCTCCCCCCCCCCTCCTTTCCGTTTTAATAACCATTTCGCTATCTTTTACGTTTCTGCCCATCGTGCGTAAGATTAATGAGCTTCTCTCGCTCATCGTCATTTCGCTTTTGTGTACAGAGGCACATGCTACGAAGCACTCACGCAAGTGCAAACAGTCGTCTTATCAATCGTGTGTTCACGTACAAACACGGTTTTTCCTACATTTTTGTCCCGCTGTTATCACTGTTATTATTGTAAGCCGTATTTCTCATTTCCGTTCATGTCGCTATTCTGTTTCATTGTACATCTACTATGTCACACGTGTCACTTTCCCCTTCCCCTTGGAGCTTTTAAATTTTTCAAAAAATTCTCCATTTATTTATTAATAAACAAGCAGCTAAAGTAACGTGTGCTATTTAATTTCCACACGCGCGAGAGAGAGAGATCCTTCCGTTTTCCTCGAGCTAATTACTTTTGACCCTTACACTTTTGGCTCTGGTTTGACTTTCACGTCCGAGCTTCCGTGCATTTCTAGTAATTAAATCGTCTTTGTGGGCGCGCTTGAACCGTCCGCCTGTTGGCCTTTGAAACTCTTGTGTCGTAGACTTTTACATTAGCAGTCAGCAACAGCATCAATTATGAATGCCACTGCAATGTTTGCCGAGTTCATCTTGATCTTTGCCACGTGGAAATTTAGTTTGTAGTTGTCGAGTTTGCGCGACTGCCTTTACGAAAAAAAAAGAAAATTAGTCGACTGCGCGTATGTTTCCGCGATGCTTGCGAGGGAAATTTATTAAATTAGGACACGATTTAATAGCCTTTTCTTTTCGTTCTTTGACTGCGCTTACATGTATGACAAATAATTTTAATTACGCGGCTGCTCTAGTTACAGAGACAGCTCACGCGCGTCACGGCATTAAAATTTTTAACGGGCCAAATAAAAAAGAAAAGAAAAGATAAGGCGTCTCGGGATATGGCATTACGACGCGCGGCCCAAGCAGGCCAAAACTTATCTCCCAACGACGACAAGAATAAAAATTCGCGGAGGGAATTATCGGCCGGGCTGCAACTTCCCTCGGTAAAGTGCCGTCGTCGATCACAAAATCCCCCCACCTATATTCAGCGGCAGCAGCAGCAGCACTTTATCCTCGCCAAAAACTACTTTTTCGCGGCGGCGGTGGCGGCAGTCGAAAATTCAGGCTTTTTCGAGAGCGCGATAACGTGCCTGGCGTGTGGCCTCGGCTGCAGTTACCAAGGCAGGTGAATACTAATTTTGCAAGAGAGCGAACGAGCGACAGACTGCCACCGCTGCTGCTGCTGCTGCAGGCTACGATTATGCATGTGCCATGGCGCCGCCGCTGGCCACAGCTGTTCGGAGATTCTTGGCCCGAGATAGTCCGGGGAGTTTCATTTGTTAGCCGAGTTTTGAAGAAGTTTAAGCCCTCTCGCGCGCTCTTTTTGCGATCTCGATCTCGCGCCCCGATTATAACCCCTTCAACTTTTCCGCCCCCCCCCCCCTTTACCGACCCCCTTCTTCTCGCTCACCGATCTTTTACTTTCCAAGATTTCAATGGGCTTTGAAGGAAAGTTTTTATTTTATTATTCGTATAATTAGCGCTGTCGGTTCGCTTTATACCTATTATTAATATTATTATTATTATTATTATTATTATTTAACTAATAAAGCTTCTCCTTTATTTTTGTTTCAGGTGAGTTAACAAAAGCTTTTGAATCTATACCCCCTCGTCTGCTATACACATTACATCAATTTCACGGTTGCATTGGTGAGTTTTAAATTATCGGTATTAATCGCTGCGAACTTTCGAAATTGCTCAAACACGCCCCGACGGTTTACCGACACTGCACAGCAGCCGACGATATTCGATCGGCCTGATTAAAAACTCAAAGTTTCATCGAAAATCCCCGATTAACTCTCCCCCATTGAAATTTCATTTGCAAACCGGAGAGCCGTCCCATAAGAAGACGCGAACATAACCAACCTGTCAGAAACGCGTCCGGAACAAAGCCAAAATCCAAGAGTTGGCCAAACAGCCGTCCTTTAATCGCATGAAGGAAAGCACACAAGAGAGAAGGAGAAGAGAGCGCGTATAGCTTGGGAGTATAGCGCTGTGCGATATGTTTATTCACAAGCGAGCGCATCGCACGGATCTACGGGCCGCTGGGCACACCTTAAGCCGCTGCCTTGCGCCGTCTGCGCGGAAATTGTTGCCACACTTAATTCCCTCGAAATTGCCTGCTGCAGCAGCAACAGTGGCTGGCGGCTTGCTTGTATAACTCGCCCTCTCCACCTCGCTCTCTGGCCGGCTTTTGTTTTATCGCGCGCGGCCTCTTTCTTTCCCGCGTCTTACGCTCGCCTAGCTGCTCGGCTTCGCTCGTTCTTTTCTCTCTCTCTCTCTTTTTTGTTTTTAATTTCGCTAGCGTGGGCCGCTTTTTCGCGCGGTCTGTTCCAGCACGTGTATAAGAGCTTGAAAGTTCGTAACAGGAATAGAGAGAGAGAGAGAGATAGGGGCTGGGGAGGGAGTTAAGAGTCCCCGAGCGAGCTCTACGGAACTTTTGAAAACTCGGCCGCGATTTATTTCCTTGCGCTGGACGACGCGCTCTTGCTAAAATGAGTTTGCGCCGGGCGTAAGACGGATTTGCCAGCCTTTTTTTTCATTAGCGCTAAGACTCCCACGCTCTCTCTCTCTCTTCCTCTCCCGTTGTTGACCTGACGTTGCTTGTAACCGGTCGAGAACCTTACCTCTTGCGCTCTGGCTTGCGTCTCGAGCTTGCAACCGAGGGGATGTTTGGTTTAATACTGTTGCAGTTGTTTTCGGACGTTTAATAAACGTGCAAATTTCGACCTATTTTACAGGGGGATTTGAATAGCATTTGAAATGTTAAGTGTACGAAGCGCGGGGTAAATGTTTCGGTAATCTTGCTTACTAATTTCGGCATTTTCAAGCGGCGGTAGAAAGTTTAGTCTCTCGTTACAAAAGAAGATCTTTTAGCGTCAAGACTTTGCTTTCTAATTCAATATTTGACGAAGTATCGTTGTAACTCCCGCGAAACCAATTCTCAAAATAAAGGGATAAAAAAAAATTAAAAAAAAGAAGAAAAAATAACTGAACGGACATTCGCGCGAGAGCAAGAGCCAACTGCAAAATCCTATTCATCGAACTTTGTCAATAGGATGGAAAGAGAAAGAGACAGAATGCATACTGCGTTACGTTCGACACAAAATCCATTTCCCATTCGCGTGGATGTAGAGGGGGAGAGAAAGCGAGTAGGGGAAAAATGATTGTCAAAGCTCGCTAGAGGGATCGGACGATGTCAATAATTCAGCTGGACCTACTGGCATTGTCGCGATTTTTAGTCCCGCTCTATAAGCCGCTGGAATATTATCCATTATTCAAAGACAGTACGGCCTTCGAGCGAGGATGTCTGCTGTTATTATGCAAGCGATTGTGTGAGCGAGATCGTGCGTGTGCTGCCTGCGCTAAATTGCACCAACTGCCTCTTGCCGGATGTCTGTGTATACGTGTGTCTATGTTACAACCGGCAGATTTATTTACGGCCCTACGATGAGAGGCCGGTTGCGTTAATATTAGAATGTGCCTTGGTGAACACCTAAAAGGTCGACACAGCTGCTGCGAATTCCAGATATTTCCTAACGCGCGTGAGTTGTGGAGCTAATTTAATCGATTTCTATCAACGTATTACCAAAATATAAAGCATCTGCCACGAGCATACTTATCTCGAGTTCACAATTTAATTTAGCGGGAAAGTTATAGGATTAAAGCGAGGAACGGCGAAGGTTGTGTGTTTTCTATTACCATTTCGCACAACAATCCAAAGACTACGACTACGTCGCCCGGAGTCTGCCCGGAGACGACGGGGAGGATGGGGAGGGGGGCGATGCAGAATAAATTGTCTTCGACTCGAGCATGAATTTCAGCGTCGCGAGGCACACTCTTCAAATCGGATTACTACTTATATTTATAGAGCAATTTTATTTCCGTCTAAGCCAGTTAATGCAGTCCGGGCGGCGCGATTACGCTGTCGCGTCCACGTGCTGGCGCGCGTAAAAAAAGAAACGAGAAGAGAAGGATAGCCAGGAGAAGAGACGGAAAGCGCGCAGAAAGAGAAAGAGAGAAAGAGCTAGATTGAGAGATAAGTCGGTCGGGGTAAAAAGAAAAATAATAGAGACTTAACCGGGAGAGAGAGAGAGAGAGAGAGAGAGAGAGAGAGAGAGAGAGAGTGGGGCCCTGGGGAGGGGGAAAAAAGCGAACGCCGCGGTTAATGCCTGCCCGACGCATTCCGTCACGAACTGTCGGCGCGAGAGGAGAGCCGCCGCCGAGACGAGCCGCCGCGATAAAGAAAGGGAATGGCCTCTTCGCCTCTCCATCCGACGGGATTTCGCTTGGCTTAATTGTAGCCCCAACCCCTTGCCCGACGCTGACCCATTAATACACGCCGCGGACCCACTGTCGCGATATATATGGATAAATGTGCTCGAATCTTTCTCTCTTCACTTGCCGCTATGTCGTTTAGGCTTGGGGTAAATAGTCCACTTATTAAGACAAAGTTTTGATCATCAAGACTAATAATAAGATATAACGTAAACTTTTACGCGTCCTTCTTTAAATAGTACAATCGGAGAAAAACTGGAAGCTCTTTTGCCTGCCCACTCTAACTTATTTATCCTTCCGTTTACATCATTTTCCCAAGCCCATCATTCATTTACCCTTGAAATTTTATTTATTTTTTTTTCGTTGTTATTTTCCTCGTACTCGGTTCGCGCGACTCGAATTTTCTAATTTAATTTACGAAAGCGAGCTTTGCTTCGCAATTAATCAACTGGCGCTTAATTAAAAGTCCAGCTCGCGCACGCGGCAAAAGAGAAAAAAACATGCAGTTTTTTGTTACTGATGCTTTTTTACGCGTAATTTGGCACCTTCGTATATCTTAGGCCTTATATGGATACCCTCTGGGAATAATTTACGTAAGTTTTAAGATTTTATAAAAAAATCTATACAAGTAATTATCTATAGATTTTTAACAAAGACTTCATTATAAAATTTATGTAATTTATTTCTAGATAAGCTCTTAATTACCAGGCATGTTTGTGGCTTTTCAGGAAAGCGATTTGACGCCCTTATCCCAGCGCTTGCTTTTGTCTTCGAATTACCCCGATCTCTTTACCAAGATTAACAAAAGCGTGAAGGTGGTCGTTAAAATTACGGCGACTTAAATCTTAATGCTTTACGAATAAAATTACGTATTCTCGCTGAGATAATAACAAGCCGAGCTATTCTTTTTGTGTTTGCACTTACACAAACGCGTCAGCTTACTGTCTACAAACTGAATTAAAATTTTCCCCGCTTACCAAGCGTCAAAAAGCTTCTGCCATTTAAAGCTACAGCATCGCTCAAATTCCTAGCAATAACGCCGATTACGTCGACTGTAACAAGTGAGATGATAATTTTCTCCTCCCCCGAAGACCGAGTTAAAGCTTCGGGTGCGGTTCGCAGCCAAAGTATGTCTACACGTATAGAAATGTATAAAGAAAAATTACTATACTGTATAGTTCGCGCGGTATATACTCCATGTATAGGGAAATTTTACTACATGTATAATA